>VONZ01000573.1:0-180000 GCA_012976165.1 Labeo catla | reverse complement strand
TCAAAAGTGTTTTGGACTGTTTTCATTTGTAAACAGTGCGCAATCTGTGCATATTTCTCTCCTGATTCAGACAAGACAATTTTTTTTTTAACTGGAAAAAGAAATATTATGTTAACTGATGAACTGGAGACGAGTGGATTACTTGTGGATTATTATGATGTTTTAATCAGTTGTTTGGACTCTCATTCTGACGGCACCCATTCACTGCAGGGATCCATTGAGCAAGTAATGTCATGCTAAATTTATTCAAAGCTGTTCTACATTTTGGATGTCCTGTGTCAGTAAATTTAAATTTTTGGGTAAATATTTCTTTCAGTGGTTGTTTTTGACGATCTACATGTGTGTGCGTATATATACACACACATGCAGGAATGCATCTGTGTGTCTGTTCTTTCAGAGGACCTGCTGATTCAGCATATTTATTGTCAGCTGGTCGGTCAGTAAGGCTGCTCTCTATTGTTTTCTCCGGTTCTGTCCACCTCCAGTGCGTCACATGTTTGGTGTCCCCAGAGGAGCAGATCTGGCATACAAAACCTTTGTTTATGCTACACGTCTAAGTGTATGTTTGTGTAACCTTATGAGAGGAAATCAGTGTGTGGTAGATACAACAGACAACCTTAATTCAGTGTTTCTTGTCATGTCTCACTAGAATATGAGTGAGGAAGTGGACTGTACAGTGCAACAAAGTAGACCGGACCCTATGACCTTGTGGCAGATTTTGACGTCCAAGGGACGTCAGCTGAATATGAATCAGAAGCTGTAAAAAAGTAAACAATGAGAATATTACAGATTCAGTTTTTGTACACTACCAGTCAAAAGGTTTTTTTTTTCCTCTTCTGCTCACCAAGCCATTTATTTTATCCAAAATACAGCAAAAGCAGTAATATTGTGAAATATTTTACTATTTAAAATAACTGCTTTCTATTAGACTATATTTAACATGTTATTTATTCCTGTGATCAAAGCTGAATTTTCAGCATCATTAATCCAGTCTCCTGTGTCACATGATTCTTCAGAAATCATTCTAATATGCTGATTTGCTGTTTAAGAAACATTTATTATTATTATTATTATTATTATTATTATTATTATCAGTATTTAAAACAGTTAAGTATTTTTTTCAGGATTCTTTGATGAATAGAAAGATCCAAAGATCAGAATTTATCTGAAAAAAAAAAGCGTTTGTAACTTTTGAGAAATAAATTACAGACGTTAATACTTCTGTAATGGAAAGGATGCTTTAAATTGATCAACATTTATAATGTTACAAAAGATTTCTATTTCAGATAAGTGCTTCTTTTGAACTTCAAAGAAAGAAACAAAAAAAAATCTACTCAGCTGTTTTCAACATAATAATAAATAAATAATAATAATAATAAATAATAATGTTTTTTGAGCATCAAATCAGAACATTAGAATGATTTCTGAAGGATCATGTGACTGGAGTAATGATGCTAAAAATTCAGCTTTGAAATCACAGGAATAAATTATATTTTAAAATATATTCAAATAGAAAGCAGCTATTCAAAATAGCAAAAATATTTCAAAATTGTGCTGTTTTTTTTTGCTATATTTGGATCAAATGAAAGCAGGCTTGGTGAGCAGAAGATAATTCTTTAAAAAAAAACATTTAAAATCTTACTGTTCAAAAACTTTTGACTGGTAGTGTATATTGACTATTTTCAGTTCATGTCCTGTGTTTTCAGGACTTTTTATTGCTCACAATTTGCTTTTATAGCTGAGGAGACTTAATGCAGCTCTCTATTGTGTTCAATTCAAATGTCGACCTTGTCTCTTAAAATATCGAGATTTGTCTCTTAAATAGTATTCGGAGACATAAAAACAGACACAAATTGGACAGTTGAAACTTTTAAACTTTAACATTTAAAAAAAAATATTAAAAAAAACTGATAACAGAAAAATCTTATGTTGATTTAATAAAATAGAATGCATACAGTAAGTGTATAGAGTGTATAGAGTATAAAATTAATTCAGTTTCTAATTGCTCTCCATTTCCTCTTGTGGCAAACAAACATTTGAGATATTAAAGAAATACTTTCTGTTCCTTTTTTCTTTTTAGCCAACCATAAAGAGGTTTCCTTCCTTCTGTCCTGCTACATTCACAGTTATGCAATATTTGTGTTTTGGGCTTCCATGTACATATGTGTTATATGTATCAGTTCTGCATTAAGACTCCAGTGTCACGCTGCAACCACGCCTGCATCTTCTAATGTGTGTTCAGCTCTTCATCCTGATTGATTGTCATTGATTTAGCTGGCAGGGTATTAAAAAAAACCCTATTACATCATTCACCTCTGCAGCGGCTCTGGCTCTGCATCAGCCTCCCCATTCATACCAATCAGCTCCATTAGCTAAAGTGCTCGGAGAGTACACAGACTCTGTGTGACTATTCCAAGACGGAGTGACAGATACAGCCTGGACACACAGCAAATTTTAGATTGAATGCTGTCTTTGGAAGCACTGAGTGATCAATCAGCTTTAAACACCATGGTCTTCATGTTACTTAGGTCAGTCAGATGGTCTTATATACTGTGCGTTCATGGAATGATGCAGACATTTCTGTGCAGAGATCATGGTATGCATTCTGAGAACCAAAAAATAATGTTACCAGAACATTCTGTAACTAAAAATAGTTAGCTGGTGACTGAGCTGTCCCATGGTATTGTGTAATGTGATAAATGAGGGTACTACAATACATTATGTTCAATACAGTAACTGATTATTTACAATAATAGGGTGGGTGTGTGTGGCAGGATGCAAACACAAACAAATGATTTACTGAAGCAATATCACACGAGTGCTATGGCGTAAATCAACACAGCTGTGACACTGTCGTGGGCGAACTATTGTATACATTTATAAGGTTCAATAAGCAAGTACTTAATATTGTGTAAAGTAGATTTTAGATACGAAATTGCCAGCTGATTTGTCTGTTTTTGCTTCGCCAGCTAAAAAGTTTTCAAACGAGGCAGCTGCAGAACCTCACCACAGCGTGTTTTGTTTCGAATGAATCGGTTGAACGATTGATTCAAATGACTCACTCAAATAGAAATGGCTAGATTCGAAGAGCATACTAACCTACTGCTACTACAAGCAGTGCTATATGTTAGTATGCTGTTCAAGTGTTTTTGAACGAATGAGAAGGTGAATGATTCAAATGACTCACTCATAACGTATTTCAGCGTTTTCGAATGAATCGGTTTAATGAACGATTCAGTGACTCACTCGTAAAGACAGTCACTTGTCGCCACCTAGCGTGAAAAACAAAAGAACCAACACAACTGAAGCACACACCGACAGTATGGAACACAGACAAGCAGAGTAATGCAAACACAAAATGTGACAAATATGACAAGTCCAAATAACTATTTCAGGATCAATGCATACTGTAGATGTAATTTTCCATTATAGAATCTACAGGTTACATAAAATGAAGAGGAAAGCACTTTTATGGTAAGCTGTGATCGCACTTTTTAGAGTGCCCTTAATTATATTCTGGCAGTATTTTGGCTCATGATCAGCATCAGGGCCATAATATGATGATGTCAAAGTGGGGCTGCAAGCAGGGTCATCCAGAAATGCGGGTGCCGCCCATCCTGCATCGTGACTCAGAGTTGGTTTATTAGATTAAAAGAGGCTGAGCTCCTCATCAGTCGCCCATCGTCTGCCCTGCGCTCATGGTAACAACAGGAAAGAGAGGGAGAGAGAGAGAAGAAAGAATATTCACTTGAAAATAATCAATTGATTGATTGATTTTGGGCTGTGCATGGCATTTAGGTCTGTTTTGCTTTCTGAACATCACATATTGCACCCATAAACCTTTACAAATATATGTAGCTTACATTATCATATTGATTCTACATGCATTTAAATGCTACATATAAATGCATTTTAAATACACTACCAGATTAAGATTTAGAAAAAGTCTCTTTTGCTCACCAAGCCTGCATTTATTTGATCCAAAATACACCAAAAGCAGTAATATTGTGAAATATGTTTACTACTTAAAATAACCGCTTTCTGTTTGAATATATTTTAAAATGTAATTTATTTTTGTGATTTTTCATTTTCAGCATCATTACTCCAGTCTTCAGTGTCACATGATCCTTCAGAAATCATTCTAACATGCTGATTTGCTGTTCAAGAAACATTTATTTTTATTATCAATATTTAAAACAGTTGAGTACTTTTTTTAGGATTCTTTGATGAATAAAAAGATCCAAAAATAGGCATTTACCTGAAATAAAAAGATTTTGTAACTTTTGAGAAAGAAAATATAGAATTTACTACTTTTATTTAGCAAGGATGCTTTAAATTGATCAGAAGTGATGATAAAACATTTATAATGTTACAAAAAAAAAATCTATTTCAGATAAATGCTGTTCTTCTGAACTTTCTATTTATTAAAGAAACCTGAAAGATTTCTACTCAGCTGTTTTCAACATACTATTAATAATAATACATGTTTTTGAGCAGCAAATTAGAATATTAGAATGATTTCTGAAGGATCATGTGACTGGAGTAATGATAAATATTCAGCCTTGAAATCACAGGAATAAATTAGATTTTCAAATATATTCAAATAGAAAAGAGATATTTTAAATAGTAAAAATATTTTGAAATTTTACTGTTTTTGCTGTACTTGCAAAGTACTAAGCAGGCTTGGTGAGCACAAGAAACTTCCTTAAAAAGTAACTGGTAGTGTATACACACATTTAGGTTTAAATTACACTTGACAGCATGCATTGACTCTTTCATAAATAAAAAGAACTGAACTAATCAAATATTAATTACAGTGGAGCTGCAAATGTAAAACATATGCATGGCATTCATGTTACCCTGTTTTACTACTTCTTTTAATTTCTCTCTGTGTACCCAATAAAAATACAGTCTGACTATGGGACTGACTTGTGGTTTTAATGTTGGAAAGATTTTTATGCTTTTAAATTTTAAAGTAACATCAAAGCTTTCAAATATTGCATTTTCGAAGAAAAAAATCTTTACACATAAAATCAATGCGGTACAATACAATGAACTATAATCTAAACAATCAAATAGCCTACATTCATTCACATGCTGTAAACACTCAACAGTGAGTTTCCAACACACTGACACACTTTTCCTCATCAGGTAGCACAGCTCAATTAAGGATTGTAAGATATATATATATATATATATACACACACAAAAAAAAAACAACACATCTAGTCAAGTATTCCCAACTCAGTTTCATTTTCCCCTGAGCCTAGTCTTCCCCAGAGTGTTTAACGCTCAAACATCTGTGACTCTGTACATTTGATATAGTGTGATTCAGACACAAGCCTCATTAAAACAGATGGTGTCTCAGTTTCTTGCAGAAACTCTTTGCAGATGTTATATTGCATACTTTTCATAAAGTAAAATGCCCTCATTCCATATTAAAGCAATTGTTTATCCAAAAATGACAATTCTGTCAACTCTCCCTCATGTCAGGCCAAACATGTGCTGTTCTTTCCGTGGAACACAAAAGATGATTTTTTAGAATCTTCACACAGACGAATTCCAAATATTGTATAAAATTCTTCATAATATAATTCCAAGTATAAGCAAATACAATTAAAATGCAGATGTGTGTCAGTTCTGACGGAAATACATTGACATGTTTTGACATCTTAGAGGTCTGCATTCTGTTACAGCACATTATTGTGAGGAACATAATGACAATGCTGTTGGTCAAACCTCTAAAGCAGAGATGGCTCTGTTCCAGTGGAAAACGCATAAAGATGAACTCCCAGTATGACTGCACTCTGGGCGTATTTTCCTGTAAGATGTAATCTTTTTGGTGAAGTGCGTCCCCAGTCCAGTCAAAGTAGGTCACAGACATACACTATATGGTCATAACTATTTATTTTCAGCGTTCTGATATACGGCAATTAGCCAACCTTATCAAAGCAGACGTAGTTACGGTTTAAACTCTAGTTTAATCTGTTGTACATGCACAAGTACATGAAGTTTGGTGGCTTTAGTGGGGATTTTGTATTTGGACATTATCTAGTTGGTGCAACAACATATAATAAATATAATTTATGCACTAAAATTGGAGAGATAGCAGGCTCCTGTGTCAGCAGCACCATACACGTGCAATGGTACTCTCCTGAACACACATTGGAGACTGATTTTTGTTTTCTTTGCACACAAACAGTATTCTCGTATCTTCATAAAATTACGGTTGAACCACTGATGTCACATGGACTATTTTAACAATGTCCTTACTAACTTTCTGGGCCTCAAACATGTCAGTTGCGTTGCTGCAGGATCAGAAATCTCCTGGGTTTCATCAAAAATATCTTAATTTGTGTTCTGAAGATGAACAAAGGTCTTATGTGTTTGGAATGACATGAGGGTGAGTAATTAATGACAGAATTTTCATTTTTTGGGTTAATTTATAAGTAAAGAGATTTTTAAACCCAGGCACAGATTTTCTGATCTAATCATTAAGAGAGTGATATTAAAAAGAGTGTTTTTGCAGTGATGCTATCCACCTTATTTTTCCTATAAGAGTGGGTGCAGCCATTAGTAAATTTTTTGTGTCTGGTTTCTGGTCTCATCCACTTCCAGCTATTTTTAGCTGCACAAAAAGCTCGTTTTGCTGCTTGATATTGCAAACTGGCGTGTCTTACTATATTATTTTAAGGTATTAACTTAATTATGAACACACTGGTTTGTAGTGCAAACTGTTTTACCGTTTACTGCACCTCGATGTTCTTCTCGTTATTTCCTATGGTGGATTATGAAGCGGACGTCTAACACATTACTAGAAAACAGCTTACTTCCGCATTAAAAAATAAGGTGGATAGAAGAGCCAGTTTTCAGTGAAAGAACCAGTTTTTCTTAGTGTGAAGAACATTTTTCTGCTATAATGAAAAAATATTTTCTGCAATGGAAAAGTTAAGAGGTTTTTCATTGAACCATAGATGCCAATAATAAACCTTTATTTAAAAATAAAAAAAGATAAAAGCGTTGTCTGTCTTACTGGTGTGTTCAGTAAAACGAAGATGTACGCATTGATCTTCAAAGTGATGCCTTTGGGCCACTGCAATAGAGGAAGCCAGAGTCATTACCATGGTTTCAGAAAACTGTCATTTCCTGTTTAACGGCAAACAGGTTGAAAGTGGTCAGAGAGGTCACAGGAAATCAACCGCAAGGAAAATGTCAAATTAATAATGCAGGACTGGAGTAATAATGCACACATTATCTAATAAAGCTGAAAAACCTAGCTATGACCTTCCTGTATTTTTTTCTGCCAGAGGTTTGATTATTGCGTTTAAGACCACATTGTATATCTGGTTGTAAATGAATATTCTCTGTCAGATGTACAAAAAAAGTAAATTGATCAAATCTGACTCCATTTAGATTCAGAATGAATAACTATGCAATAATCTGGCTGACCAGTTTTCATGTAAACACATACTAATAAAAGAGTTTTTTCTCCAAGCGAGTCTCTCTATTTTCTTAGGGCTTAGAGATTGCGAAAGAATGGCTTTGGGATTGCCTGACTTTTTTTTCCACATCCAAACACTGGGACCCCTCCCAAATTCCCGTAACCTCTAGTCCACATATGTTCCCCGAAAGAGCGGTGGGACTGAATTCTAGGTAACCTCCGGAGCAGTTATTATGACTCATTCCCCTGTAGTTCTATAAAGGATCTCTCACATGAAGCATGGCAGTGGAATGCATTACATTCCACATCATACTGAAACTAGTTCTGAGGGAGCAGGCATTCATAAAAGCACATAAAATTAAATGTAAGAAATATATATATATTTCTATATAAGAAGTATGTGTTTCTTAAGATTTATTGAGTCTGTTAAATATTTAATTTTTAATAATTATATTTATTTTATGGAAGAGTGACTTGGTCTCTACTTTAGGCTACATTAGAGACTTGTAAACATGTCTGCAAATAGTACGCACAGACAAGAGAAAGCTTATTACACAACCTGATACAAATCAATTTATTTATTTATTTATTACAGAAAATATGTTTACCATGTAAATATTGGTAATTTCTTTAGAATTTTTTTGCTCTTCGCCTCTGTTCTAAATCTTTGGTGTGTACCTGACAGGAAATTCTACTCTTTCTGTACTTTCTGTATGACACAACTGTCATAGCGCCCCAGTAACCGGAAGTCCGGTGTTTTACACAGACAGCACACGTTCCACACGAGTACGTGAATCAGCGAGGGGCCTCGAGGGCGGGGCTGTACTGGAAAAAGGGGGTGAAAAAACGCAGAAATCCCGTCGACTGATGGGGGTAGTAGGGCTTTTGGGGTCCAGACTCAGCTGTCCTTGCTAAACCGATTAATTTAAATAATCCACGCAGAAACCGGTGAACAAAGTAAAATTATGACAGCCTGCTATTTAAATGGCTTGTTTGTGTTTTGAATAAATTGAATGAAAAATGCGTTAGAAATTAATGTAGTGGAGCAGTCACACAAAGATAAATTCTGTCATCAGATTTGTTTTCTTCTTCTCCTTTTACTGGATAAACAATTTAAAATGTATCTTTAATGAATTGATTCTAATTGGTTCACTCGAGAACTGGACGAATCTCTTCTGTAAATAGCATGATGGATATTATTCGTGAACGAAGAGTTAAATTTGAGTCTATTCCTAGCACAATGCTACCGCATGGTTTAATATTCAGAATATTATATATATAGCATATTTATGATACTTTTATAGTGAGATTGACTCATGGAACCAACCAGGACAGACCAACCAGGACAGAATTTAACGTTTCTCCCTTTGTTAAACTAAAAGAACAACACGAGGGTGAGTAATAATAATAGAATTTTAATGTTTGGATAAACCATCCCTTTAATATATATTCGCGTTTGCTTTGTGTACGCTGCATCCTTAGCTCCGCCCACCGACACTGCGCCACGCCCAGTCTGTTTTTGGGGTCTCCCCTGCTGATGAATAATCATGAGGGGAAATGGGCGGAGCATCGCATGTGACTTAGGCGTTGGGTCATATTGTCCGCCCGCCCCCCACTCCAAGTGTTAATTTACATTTCTAAGGGTCCTGTCTACAACTGAACTGTTTCCAAGAGAGAAAAACCAGATTTAACAGACACACCTTCATAACTGGGGAGATGAACCGATGTCTTTCCTTCTTCTGAGGTTCATCTGAAGTCACTTGCTATAGAGAAGTATTGCTCAGGACTGATTTGAGGTATGTGTGTGTTTGAATGTGTTTCTGCTTTCAGGACGCTTTGCATCGAAATGCGTTATTTGTCGTAGTGGAAACTAGACGCGCGGTATTTGGAAACAATGTTTATGCAAACAGTCAAATGATACGTTTATTATATAGTAAATGTATCAGACGGTAAATCAAACAATGCGCATTAGAACAATAAAGCGCTCAAATCCGCGCTTCAGAACGCAGTGGAACAATGGCAAACAAATGTTTGAAATAATGAAAGTAGGCGTGTTTCATATCAGTTCAAATAAGTACTTATTATTATTTTTTAAATAATCAGTTATTCATATTTTTTTGAAAAGTACACTTAATTTTATTATATAAATACATAAATTCAGTAATATAGCCTAATGTATATGAGTTAATCAAACGTGTGTGTATGTATGTGTATATGTATTTCTGTTGTTTTTTTTAAAACAATGTTTTATTTTTGCATTCTAAGCAAAGTGCTATGTATATATTTATTTAACTTTAAGAATAATGCATGCAGGTTGAGTTAAAAAAAAAAAAAGTATGAGTAGTTCAGTCAGCAATTCCAAGGACATGGGACATGTCATGTCTTGTCTTGTAATGTCTTCCACACTGTAGAAAAGTGTCTCTGCTGTCCAAGGTTTTCATTATAAGTTTATTTATACATCAGACCTCCTCATTTGCTATGCAAACTATAGGGGAGCTTAATAGCAGTTTCTTTAAAAATGGTGTTATTTTAATTCACTTTTACAGTAAATATCATGTCCATACAAATACAGTCTGAGCACATGCTTCACAGTAACTCTGACTATGGTCAGTTTATTAGTACACATGTTGCAGTATATGTTCAGTACAATATGTTCAGTATGATCATATTGAAATGGGTTTTCAGTATTGGAGGGGATGTTGGGGGTAGGGAGGGGTTGGTTTCGACCACATGTGTTTGCAATTTAGAGGCTGTTTTGTCAAACGCCTTACATCTGTTTTTTGATCTTTGAACTAGTCCCCCCACTAGTGCTAGTGAAGTCTTCCCGTTTCTGTTTGCGTATCTCTCTATCTGTTTCTTTCTCACACACAGACACTATCTTTCTCTGTGTGTGGTTTCCGTTCTCTATAACCATGAATGCGACACAGAGAAAGTGAGATAGAGAGACTGACACAGAGTCATGACTTCAGACTTCCCGTACATGATGATGCTTGTCCCTTGTGGACGGGTAGGACAGTGGAGATGAGTGATTACAGGTTCTCTGGGTAGTCACACAGCGTCCTAATCCATACAAAACAGCATTTTAGGTTGTTGGTTATATTAGGTTGTTGCATTAACATCCTGTCCAAACTGTCCTGACTAGTATTCTCATATCGGCTTTTACATGTGAGCCCAGGGTACATTATGTTTGCTTAGTTTGACCTTTCTTAATAGATCTCCTTTTGAAAGAGAATTAAACCATGGATGTACTTATTAAATCAGAAAGAGCTGACTAATAAAATACAGTGTTGTGCTTTTGCTGGAATTACCTTTTGGTTTTTTTTTTTAGCTATTTGAACACTGTGAGTCAGCAGCATGCTTAGGTCTAGACTGATTTTGTCTACACTGCATATTGAGTGCATGCTGGCGTGCATTCATATGCAGCATATTGATTAACCTAATGAACATGTTGCTCTAGAGAAACTTCTTTCTCTTGTGGGACAGTGCCGCTTCTGTACACTTGATACGCACTGATATGGATCTTTGTTTTGGTCTGTATGTTCACATGTGTGTTTCTCAGTGTGCTTTGTTCTGTTACAGCAGAGCTGTTCTTTGACAGCTCTCTTTGTTTCCCGCTTGTCTGCTCATTTATAACTCACACCTTCTTGTGTCTCATATACATATTATAAATTATGATAATACATCATTTTAATATCTGCATATGTCACACAAAGAATTCTGAGCTATATGTGCTCATTAAGGCATGATGCAATATTCATGTAGGGTTTGAAATCATAAAGCGTGGTGGATGTTTATGTTCTTTGTTTCTCGTTTCCATGGATTTCCGCTGTGACGTTGACACCCAGGGGCTGGATTTCGAGTTGTTATGCTAAACAGCTTCCGTTGATGTTTTGAAGAACGGGTCGACGTTGAAATTTGTTGCGGGAAATTGTAGAACAGCATTCACTGCATTCATTATTTTGTCAGATAGAAGTGCATACTGTGTTTTTGTTGGGGCATGAACAAAGAGTTTTGCCCTGAACCTGTTATTAATGTCTCAAGCGTCTTTGGCGTAATGTTAGGTGAGAGGCTGAAGAGAATGGAGATAATAGATAATATGCAGTTGGATGTGTAATGCCGGATTTGTTTTTAATGAACACATGCGTTGAATATCTTGTGCATTTTGAAAGAAATCACCAGTGGGTGAATAAATCTAAGTTAGGATGGGATTCATTTAGCGTAACGTTTAACAGAATCATAGTTGCTTAATCTAATTAAAATGGTTTTAATTTCATGTGATTTGTGATGTAGGAAATTGCATGCTGTTTTCTTTTTGTCTTCTTGTGGTTATCATTTGTATAATTTACATCATCTTAAAAGTCTGTGTCTCATCTGTAGCATTTGCATGCTGTTAGCCCATGAGTTTAGGTGTATGTTTATGTGTGAATTATAGATCCGTAGTGTAATCCAGACACGGACAGCTGTCTGTAAATCCTTTAGTCGGATCTGACCAATAGCTGCTTGGCATTCTGTTGCTGACATTGATTTCCCCCCCCTTTAAATCAAACAAAGAAACATGACTATCAGATACCTCTTCTTCTCTCCTCACCCCACGCGGTCCAAGAAAGCTCACAGGGCACGGGGAAGGCTGGACTAATGGATACTCGGTCTGATTCATGACCACAAGATAAATCTTAGATCTAAATTAGGATGTCACAGACTCGAATGAAACATTCTGTCCTGTGGAACATTTCATATTGTCTTAATAGAAGCCCAAAGTGCTTGAGGAGTGATGTGCTGTCGTAAATAAAACTAGATAGTCTCTGTGTTTTGAAGAAATGTTGCTAGCTAATGATGATACTGAGGTGTTCTAGGTGGTTGCTAAGGTTGTTGCAACTCACTAGGATGTTCCTAGAGTGTTCTAGGTGGTTGCAACTTGCAACAATGTTCTAGGTGGTTGCTATTATTGTTATAGATGATTGGTATAATGATCTAGGTGTTTGCTAGGGTGTTATAGGTGGTTGTAAATTGATAGGATGTTCTAAATGATGCTAGGGTTTTCTAAGTTATTCTAGCTGCAACAATGTTCTGGGTGGTTGATGGGTGTTCTATGTGGCTGTTTTTACTAGAATGTTCTAAACAACTGCTAGAATCTTTTAAACAACTGCTAGAATGTTCTAGGTTTTTAGAATGTTTTAAACAACTGCTAAAATGTTTTAGATTTTTACTAGAATGTTGTAGGTTTTTTATAATGTTCTAAATTTTTACTAAAAATCTCTAAACAACTGCTAGGATGTTCTAGGTTTTTTTTTATAATGTTCTAAACAACTGCAATGTTCTATATTTTTACTAGAATGTTCTAAACAACTGCTAGGGTGTTATAGGTTTTTATGATGTTCTAGATTTCTGCTAGAATGTTTTAAACAACTGCTACAATATTCTAGATTTTTACTAGAATGTTCTAAAAACTGCTAGGATGTTCTAGGTTTTTTACAGGAATGTTCTAAACAGCTGCTAGAATGTTCTGGGGTTTTAGAATGTTCTTAACAGCCACTACAATGTTCTAGATTTATGCTAGAATGTTCTAAACAACTGCTACGATGTTCTAGATTTTACTAGAATGTTCTAAACAACTGCTACAATGCTCTAGATTTGTGCTAGAATGTCCTGAACAACTGCTAGGATGTTCTAGATTTTTACTAGAATGTTCTAAACAACTGCTACAAAGTTCTGTATTTTTACTAGAGTGTTCTAAGGTTTTTAGAATGTTCTAAACAACTGCTGGAATGTTCTAGATTTTTACTAAAATGTTCGAAACTACTGCAAGGGTGTTCTAGGTGGTTGCTTACACCTGTTGTATGAACTGTCATGCAAAAATCATTGATCTGATCACTTTTTAACAAGCGGCATGATTTGAGGTATCATTATTGTCCATAGCACAAATGGTGCAGAAGTGCAATCGCTTTACATGTTTGTTTTATATCTCTTCATCTGACTTCCCTTGTATGGACAACAGTAAAAGTGATACTTCCCTTAGCAAATAACACTAACAAAACCTGCTGTCTGTTTTTAAGCAGATGTACAAATGTCATGCAGACACCTGTATTTTTTTGTCATTCAGGATAAATGCATGTGTCTGCGCTGGGTCAGCAGTCTCTTTGATGGCTTATTCTCTTCATCCTGAAGGCGGCAGTTGGCTTTTGGATGTGTCACTCCTGTATTTACATCCTCAATTGCTTTCAGTGTAAACACTGGATTTAGTGAAATGTGTTCACGTGTTTGGGTGTGCGAAATTGTGTTTTATCACATTAAGTCATAGTAAAATGGAATAGGATAGCAAATGATGTGGGAATGAGATGTAGTAATGACGAAAGATAGATTCGAAGTCATGATGTCCACACGAGCACCACGGATCAATGTGTCAATCTAACGTTCGCTGTGGTTTTTCATTACTTGAAATCATTAGTTAGTAATCCTAAATGTCACATCCTAATACATGCATTCACACACGTCCCCAAACATACATTAGCACCTCTCACACGCCCCTTTAACGTAAGCCCTGACCCAGCAGGTGCTGGCCACAGCTGAGCAGAATCAATGGCCCCTCTGTTCCGCTCTCTTTGTTCTATAGCGCACAGTTGCTGGATCCCTCATATACATACTCACACACACCTGACCCGCTCTGGACAGTTGCCGCACCCCTGATCTTGTCCCCATATGGACAGAGAGTTCAACGGGTGACCTAAGCATGAAGATGCTGGTTTAGGTTTAGCTTTCATCATTTACCCACCCTAATGTTATTCAAAATCTGAGTTTTTTTCAGTGGAACACAACAGATTTGTTGAATATTAAAAATTCTAAAACAGTTGCAACATTCTTTAAAATACCTTCTGTTGTGTTCCATAGAAGAAAGAATTATTTGATCAATGTGTGTACATCCCAGATTAAATTATTGCTTTAGTTCAGCCGAAATAAAACTTTTAAATGCACGTAAACTTTATTGTGTGGTTGGGATGCCATATCTATTCAAAGAGTTAAGGTGATGTCATATTCACTGTGTCTGCTGGAAAGCCTTTGCAGGTTCATCACATTCCAGTGTTGTGACATAACATGGTGTTGCATTCACTGAATGATCTCCATTCATGCAGTACCTCTTATTTGGAGCTTTTCTTCCATAGGCCTCTCTAACAACACACACATACACAAAACCAATCTACAATTGATAATGCCAACACTGTTCATTCAATTCACTGCGCTCTCATTTTACCCTCACTTATGACTGTCATAAGACAGGTTTTATACTCATTTGGTGTTTGGTCACAGCTAAAACAGAATCAAGTGAAGACTTGAACCAGCAAGAGCAGAAAAAGTTTGAGGTGAATTCAAAAAAGACTAGTGGGGTTGGTGGGTGAGACGAACAGGAAGCCAGTTTTCCTTTACAGTTAGCACTAAGCCCCCACAGAATTGAAAAGAGGCACAAATGTCAGTGTGTTTAGCACTAGGAGGTGGCGTGACGGATGTTTGAACACGGATCTGTCGAGATAGTGTGATCTCTAGCATCTAGTAAGTTGTGACACAACCCGACCCAACTTATTGAGAAAGAGTGAGTATATAAATTTAGCTTCTGCACTAGTCTTTTCTTGTACATGTAGCATATGTGAAATATGTGTATCTGTCGGTAACTTGTTACAGTGGGGGAAGAAATTATAGAAATTAATCGTTTCATTCAACAAGGATGCTTTATATTGATTAAAAGTGATGATAAAGACATTTATAATGTTAGAAAAGATTTCTGTTTCAGATAAATGCTGTTCTTCTGAACTTTCTACTGATCAAAGAAACCTGAAAAAATTCTACTCAGCTGTTTTCAACATAATAATAATAATAATGTTTTTTTGAGCAGCAAATCAGCATATTAGAATGATTTCTGAAGGATCGTGCGAGTAATGATGCTAAAAATTCAGCTTTAAAATCACAGAAATTATATTTTCAATAGAAAACAGTTATTTTAAATAGTAAAAACATTTCTAAATTTTACTGTTTTTGCTGTATTTCGGATCAAATAAATGCAGGCTTGGTGAGCACAAGAGACTTCTTTAAAAAACATTTTAAAAAGTTACAAAACTTTTGACTGGTAGTGTATTTAAAGGATTTTTTAAGGCCTTTAAATGGGTGAAATCATGAGAAATTAATCTTAAAATCTTCATTATTGGCTGACATGGAAAATAATGAAATGCTAAAAAAAAATGTATAATATAAAATGACTCTTACAGAGGAAAAACCTGCCATTTCGCTTTTATTTGTAACCACATGCACACATAAATAAGTACTTCTTTTTCCCAGTGTGCAGCAGTGACCTGACATCTCATCACATGACCTTATTCTCTTGTGTGTTACTTAAGGTCAAGCCTTGAAATGCCAGAGGTCTTGCCTTTACTCGGACCAGAAATTAAAATAAATCCAGTCCAGATCTTTTATCCAGATCCAAAATGTGACAGTTTGCCATATTGTATGTCAACACTGTTTCAGTAATCAATCCTATTGAATTGACGTATTGTTTTTGACATCCACAGCCACCAGAGAGCAGCACAAAGAAACGTGATTTTATTTGATCAGTTCGACCGTGAGAATATTGCAGTACAGATGCACTGTTCTCTGTTTGACCTGATTCATGTGTTTATTAGAGTATATCAGAGCTCTTCTCCACAGCGGCAGATTCATAACCCCCACAGCAATGCCCAGGTGTGTCCACAGATGGCATGAGTGTTGGTGTTTGGTCTCAGCATTGGCATATGGACTGAATCAGTTTTTATTGTTATTTTGTATTTTGACTCTAGTGTAACGAGTCGTAACTGGGTTGTGCTTTGCACAAGTGACTTGTTTTAATTATATGGACAATAGACAGCAGTTTAGGCTTCAGTCCTATTGCTATGGAGTCCAGTTATTGTTTGTTTTTCATTTGAATGCCCAGTGTGGTGAGGATGATGCAAGCAGTTTAATGCTAATAAGATGAAGTGTCTGACCTCTAAACCTTCAAGAAGAGCTCATAAATGTTTATTTCTCTCTTTCTCTCCTGTGTGCTGTGGGAAACCCCTTGGTTTATGCGTTTTAACATTTTCCATTGGCGCAGCTAAAGGAAATGGATGAGATTCGGCTTAAAAATCAGTTTAGGATGACTGTTTTTGCTATTGTCCATTACTTTTAAGAACCAAACCTTTGTGTTTGTGCATATGTTCACTGATTCATGGATGTTCAATGACTGAATAATGTTTAAAAGATTTAAAAATGTAAAGAAATCAAAAAATGTAAGCTCTTTAAAGCATTTCTATTGCATAGAAAATAAAATGGTTAAAAATTACTAATTGAAATAAAGCTAAAATAGCATCAAATAAAAATAATAGGTGAAAACTAGGGCTGTCAAATGATTAATCGCAATTAAACTATTACTAAATTAAAATTTCTGTTTACATACTATATGTGCTATGTATATTTAATATGTATATATAGACACACACACACACACATACATGTATATAATAAGGAAAAATATTTTAGATTTATATGTAAAATATTTATATTTATAATGTAAAGTATATACAAGTATAAATATATATATATATATATATATACACACACACACACATTTTTTTTAAATATATACATGTATGTTATATATATATATATATATATATATATTAAACACACAAAATATAATCGTGATTAATCATTTGACAGTCCTAATGAAAACATAAATTAAAAAAAATAATAATAAAATTAAAAATTAAACAATCAGTAAGACGTGTTAACTTTGAAAATTGAAGGGTTAATTTAAATATTAATAAATACTGTAGTAGTATATGAATAATACTGGAATAACACTGTTTTAACTCATGCCTCAATTTGTAAAAAAAAAAAGCAAAATTTTATTTACTTTAATTGTAGGTGCATAATTGTCAATCCATTTGTTTGTGTAGACAATTATGTAATTTTTGTGGGCATATTTAGCCTGAAATGTTCATTTAAAGTATTACACGCAATCAGTTTCAGATCTCTAGCTGGTTAGTGGTGGCCTGATTCATTCCTATCAAGAGAAGACAGGCGGTTCATGAGAAAATGAGGGGGAGAAATGAATCGTCTGGAGGACTGTTGATACGAATTGATACCTCTGTGGCCTGTAATGAGTGTCGGGTGGGCCGTGAGGTGGGGGATGGTCCGGAAAGGCCTTTATGCCAGAAATGAGATTTAGTCGTTTTTAGAAAAGTGTGTGAGGAATTTTGAGTGTTAAGTTAGAAATGAATACATTATGAAGAATAGGTGAAAGTGACAGTGCTACAGTGCCAGTGAAAGGGCTTTTGGGATTGGGGAGGGGCTAATATACCCTCCTGCTGTGTGTAAACGGTGCCCAATAAGGGTCAGATGGTGCAATAGACTGCCAGCTGCTCCCTTCCTCCCTGCATGTCTCTTTCCCTAATGAGAGCGGAACAAAGAAGTGGCATCCTTTCCACCTCCTCCATCTCCCTCTATATGTGTCCCAGTGCTTAAGTCTCACAAATAGCTTATTTTTCATCTCCAAAATGGCAAGGGATTTTTTTTTAAGTTTGTCTGTTTCCTGTTATTGCCGCCCTATGTCTTCATCCAAGGTCTGTGTGTGTAGGCATTGGAGAGATGACTGGAAAAGGAAGCTGAGGGTGATTGATTGAGGTGCGCCCGCCCTCTGCTCTGTCCTTTTATGTCGCAGGCCATAAAATAACAAAAACAAATACATATTGTTGAAAGTATTACAGCAATCTATATTGAAATCCCCTATCGTGCTGTTGGGCTCACTTTTGAAGCATGTGATTTTTGGATATCGTATTTAAAACAACCACTCAACCAGCATATCTGCATAAACAATGATCTAAGTATGTAAACACTGTAAACGAAATCATAATGATCTCACCGTGTGATCATTTACAGTAATGGTTAGTGCTCAGGAGGAGTTGTGGGTGATTTCCTTTATGCAGTTGTCCAGGTTTTTGTTGTGGAAGTGTGTAGGCATAAAAGGTTATATGAGTTTGTGCAATTTTAATGCATGTGTGTGTCTGTGGGAGAGGGTTAATAAGGGCCATCCAAGTCATTATGAACTCTTTGAAATAAATTTCTTCCACCTTTACAGTGAACTCACTCTTTAGTGCTTTAGTGTCCTAATTAAAGGGATAATTTACCCAAAAATGAAAATTCTGCCACATCAACCTCAACCTCATTTCGTTCCAAACCCGTAAGACCTTCAGGACACAAATTAAGATATTTTTGATGAAATCCGAGAGCTTTCTGACCCTGCATAGACAGCAACGCATGAACGTGTGTTGAAGACTGACACAGAAGAGAAGGAATTGTTGAATGAAGTCGTGAGTTTTGTTTTCTTTGCGCACAAAAAGTGTTCTTGTAGCTTCATAAAATTAAGGCTGAACCACCGATGTCACATGGACTATTTTAATGATATCCTTACTATCTTTCTGGGTCTTGAACATGGTAGTTGCATTGTAGTCTATGCAGGGTCAGAAACAGGATTTCATTAAAAATATCTTAATTTGTGTTCAGAAGATGAGAATCTTTTTGAAATGACTTGAAGGTGAGTCATTTTTGGGTGAACTAACCTTTTAGCAGTTTCTAAAAAAACAGGAAAGCAGTTTACAAATGATTAATAATTATTAGTTTAAAATAACTGTTTTCTGTTTTAACATACACTGCCGTTCAAAAGTTTATCAGTAAGATTTTTTGTTATTTTTAGAAGTTTCTTATGCTCATCAAATCTTTTGTAACAATATAAACTACCATTTAAAAGTTTGTGATTAGTAAATTTTTAGTCTTTATTTTTTTTTGAAAGAAATGAATACTTCTATTTAACAACGATGTGTTAAATTGATAAAAACTGATAGCAAAGACTTATATTGTTAGAAAAGATTTCTATTTTGAATAAATACTGTTCTTTTTAACTTTTTATTCATCAAAGAATTCTGAAAAAAGAATAAGAGGTTCCAAAAAAATATTAAGCAGCACAACTGTTTCCAACATTGATAATAAAAGTAATAAATCGGCATATTAAAATAATTTGTGAAGGATCATGTGACACTAAAGACTGGAGTAATGATGCTGAAAATTCAGCTTTGCATCACAAGAATGCTATTTTAAAACACATTAAACTAGAAAATCATTATTTTAAACTGTAATAATATTTCACAGTAGTATTACAGTTGTAATGTAATGTTACTGTAGTATCAAATAAACAGCCTTGATGAGCATAAGAGAATTGTTTAAAAGACATTACAAATCTTACTGATCCCAAACTTTTGAACGGGAGTACATATTAAAATGTAATTTATTTCTGTCATGGCAAAGCTCAGTTTTCAAGTATAGAATGAGCTGTTTTTGCATCTTAGTACCAATAAATGGTCTTTTTGGATTGCGGAGGAAGTTTTGAGCTGTGAAAGTTACAGCGTGTTTTGATGTTGCAATGAGCTTTTTCAAAATCTCAAGGAAAATGAGTTTTGTAATGATATACCCAACCAAAGTCACACATATTGCCTAATTTTAAAGACCTACCATATAAACTGATCTTTATCAAACAGTCTGTTTCTTGATCTAACTTCAATTTTCATAGAGCATGAACAAAACCACTGCAGCTTTTAAACATTAATGCAAATCTGGCTGATATGCATGATTTCCATTTGCATTTTGATATTAAATGAAAGCTGCCCCCTCCATCTGCTGGAACAGGGTACAAGTCTGAGGACTGGCAAACACATGTTTGCCTACTTAATGACTGACTAGGCAGTTTAAAGCATTCCTTATATGTACAAACTCAGAGATGCATGCACTTATATGCCCTGATGCATCATTATCAATGCACAATCAGTGTGAAAGTATATCGAAACAACTGCTCAGCCGTGGACACACCCGTGTGCTTAGTGTTGTGGTGGTCACCATAGAGACATCTGTGCCCTGCGCAGGGTTGAAGAGTGCAGCTCTGTAATTAAAAGCTGGATGTGGGCCTTTTATTAAACGCACTTGTCCTGCAAGGCTCCCTGTGCAGAGACTTAACCGGATAAGCAGCAAACAACCCATGCAGAAAGTATTACTGATGCTGTGGCATGAAGTTTACATGTCATTCACATTTGTTTGAGCATATTTATAGAAATGGTTGGTTATGTGCTTGTTAAAATGATAAAATCATGAAAACGGAAAAAGCTGTAATTATTTACTCACCCTCATGTTGTTCCAAATCTGTTTGACTTTCTTTCTGCAGAACACAAAAGTAAAAAAGATAAATTAAAGTTTAAAGTTTCGAAAAACACTGAAAAAGTGCCATAGAACTGATCTATATGACTTATGGGCTATATTGAAGCCATGTGATAGGCTTGTGAGAAAGTAACATAAGGACAGTCTTTATTTACTGATAAGCTTATCAATAGCCACTTTGTGAAGATCACTGATATGAGTAAACACATTAAAATAGAGAACTGAATTAGTCTGAATTGGAAACTAATTAGTCAGAGTGATAAGAGTTACAGTCAAACGCCCAATATAATTTTTTAGATTTTTTTACTAGTGAGCGCAGGACACTATAGTTTATTTATTTTATAAGTGAGGATAGCACAATAAAGTAAACTGTGACATTTTATACCCAAAAATGCGTCATACAGTGGACTACCAGTAAAATTAATTGGACCAAAAATTTAATGACACTCTGACCTGACCATGTTTTGTTACATACCTTACCTTTCTATAAAAGTTATCTGACATTATCAAGATGAATTTGTTCTGACACAGTTTAACTGTGTTCTCTATTACCATTTTCGAAACTATAGCAAATAAACTGAAAATGTGTGAAATTTTGAAGCAGTCTGAATAAATTTTGGTTTGACAAATATCAAAAGAACAATTCTTTCCTGAATTAGGTATGATGATCATGAGTTCTCTCAAAAATGCTGCAAGCTAGGACAGATGAGTAAATATAATAACAGAAGATTCATTTTTGAAAATGAAATTAAATTTGTCATCATTTACTCACCCTCTTGTTGTTCCAAACCTCTATGAGTTTCTTTTTTATGAACACAAAAGAAGATATTGGTAATGCTTGTAACCAGTTAGTGGTAGCCATTGACTTCCATAGTATGGGGAAAAAAATCAATGAAGACCAGCAACTGTAATGGTTAATGTTACAGGAGAAGTTCACTTTTAGAATGAAAATTTCTTGACAATTTACTCACCCCCATGTCATCTAAGATGTTCATGTCTTTCTTTCTTCAGTCGCAAAGAAATGAAGGGTTTTGAGGAAAACATTCCAGGATTTTTCTCCATATAATGCTTCAAAGGGCTCTACATGATCCCTGCTGAGGAATAAGGGTCTTAACTAGCGAAACAATCGGTCATTTTATTGAAAAAACAAAAAAAGATATACTTTTTATTCACAAATTCTCATTTTGCACTAGCTTTGGGAATCACATTGGAAATGCGGTTAGTTTTTCATCTGTGTAATTCGGTTTAAAAATCCAACACCGTTTTACCCTTTTTTTTTTCTTTTTTTTTTTGTAAAGGGCGTTTGACTTTCTTTGCATGTTCGCGTTCTAAACACTGGGTCAGTATGTCCGCATTTGTGGTTAGAAAGTATATAAATTTGTATTATTCTTAGAAAATTACAGAAAATTATTCCTTGGCTGGGAGCAATGCAGGAAGCTGCATTGAAACTGCAGCTTGGACCTTCAACCCACTGATCCCCATTAAAGTCCACTGTAATGAGAAAAATCTTAAAAACCTTAATTTCTTTTCAACTGAAGAAAGACATGAACATCTTGAATGACATGGGGGTGAGTACATTTTCAGGAAATTTTCGTTCTGGAAGTGAACTTCTCCTTTAACAGAAGAACCTCATACATGTTTGAAACAACTTGGGTGAGTAAATGA
This sequence comes from Labeo catla, assembly GCA_012976165.1. NCBI lineage: Eukaryota > Metazoa > Chordata > Actinopteri > Cypriniformes > Cyprinidae > Labeo > Labeo catla. The sequence continues at coordinate 157,637 of VONZ01000573.1, read as the reverse complement.
TTACAGACTTGACATTTTTGAGTGAACTGTCCCTTTAACTAGATAAGATCAATGTACCATGTGAAGTTGAGAAATGACACTTCTTGTTCTTTAGACTTTGTGAAAGGTTAACGTTTCAACACTGCCATGTCAACAGGAACTACTCTTCAGCTGAATCTGGAAGGGAAGTTTGAGTGCACATACAAACATTATGGGCATTTGGATAACAGCACCATCATAAAAGTTCACTAAAGTGTTCTTCCTTAATGCATAATGAAATGACTGTTTATAAATAACACCATGTTCATGTTCAAACGGGAAATACTTAATGCAAAGCTATTGCAATAAAACGTGTTGCACGTGTGCAGCTCACTTATAAACAGTGACCACAGTTGCTGTCAACAAAGAGTCCTTGAAGGAGTGCCACACACTTCAGGCTGTGCCATAATTTAGCCTTGAGACATTAGGATAGTGTTTTTTAAAATTAAATTATGGCATGACGAGAGCAACTCCGTTGTTGTGCATCACTCGTTGCTGGTGAGGGTGACATCTAGTGGTCAGCAGATGACCTGCAGTTTACAAACTGCATTTCACGTGGCACAAATCCTCAGGCGTCTTTTATTCCGTAATAAACTACAATATTGTTATTGTAGTTCTTTAATGGTTTGTTATAAATGTAGCGTGACATCTTTGTGATATTGCTTGACTTTTAATGACTTTGCTTGTGGGACGAAACCCCAATTGTAAATCAATTTTGACCATTATAAGATTATGAAAATGTTACGCATTTAATGTGTTATTTTCACTCTGGAATATTGAATACATTCCTGTAGCTCTATCATAATTAATATTTTCCTTTCTTTTTATAGCTGTAATCTCTAAGTTTATTCTATGGAAGCAGACCTGTGAACTCTGTAGAAGGGAGTGTCCATCATTTGTATTTGAGGACACAGTCTTTGATGTTTATATCTCAGGTGATAAAAGACTGAGCGGGATGTTTGAGGAGCTGTTCTGGCAGGGGTGGGTGGGCTGTTAGGTAATAAACCATCAGGCGGAGTCAAAAGAGCTGTTTATAGAGCACAGCACTCCGTCAGAGATACAGAGCTGCAGTTTGATCTAGCTGTGCGAAGTTGTGCTTCATATCCTGAGATTTTTATTAACACTCAAACGCAGAGATGACTACCATGTTTAGATACCCCGTGTTTCCAGTCCTTCCAGGTGAGATTTAATTGATAACTAACATGGAAATGCAGTTTTAGGCATATTATTGTATTTTTATTATTATTAATAATTATTAGAATAGACTCTGGTTGACGTATATGTACCTAATGTATGATGTTTTTGTTTGTAATTTTACATTGTTAGGATGTGTGTCACGGGATGTTGTTATCAAGTGATGTGGTCATGTTTAGTCAGATATAGTTGTTTATTAAATTGCTGGTTGTTTCAGCCTTTCAGCTTATATGGAGCTGTGTGCTGAATGATCCATGCTTGCTTGTTAGTGTAAAACTAATGTGTAAACAAAGAACCATGCGAGATAACGTCACATCTTTTATCATCCGTTTAATGATATCAGAATAAATGATAAGATAAACCAGTGAAAGAGAGCTTTATTTGTTCACCGATACAACGGTTTCAGTGAAACCAAAGTTATGGTTTTCCGCTATATATCATTGTTCTTATTTTGATTGTTTGTTAAGAAAGAAAGAAAAGAAAATCTACCCTGAGGATAATGTGATTATATGCACATATTATTTAATTATTTTTATTTTATGATTTTATGTATTTTAATATTTTAATTTTAATATTATTTTATTTAATTTTATTATTTTATGATTTTATCTTAGTATTTTATGATTTTATCTTATTATTTTATGATTTTAACTTATTTTTATTTATTTATTTAATTATTTTACATTTTAATTTAGTGTATTATATAATTTTATTATTTTTATTATTTTATTTTATTTAATTTTAATATGATTTTATGTAATTTTATTGTTTTATTTTAATATATTATATAATTGTATTCTTTTTATTTTGTTTTTTTTTCATAATTTTATTGTATTTTATTATTTAATTTTATTTAATTTTATATAATTTGATTATGTTTATTATTTTTTATTTTATGGTTTTTGTTATTTTATTATTTGATTTTATTTTATTTTAAAGATTAAAATGCAAATATTCTAGGAAATATGGTTTATGCTTTAAACACTAGATTTGTCGTATTACGATTATCAGGATTGTGTTTAATTGTGTTGCATATGTTGCTATATGTCAGTAAACACTGATGTGTTGATCTGTGTGCATACTATTTATATCTGTATTGGACTTATTAATGTGCATATTTAAAGAAAGTTCAGTTGTTTTTGTAAAAGGAAGAATGAAAAACATTTTCATGTATTTGCTAAGGTAAATGTAGCATCTTTGTTTAGGTTGTAACAGATGTTAAAATTAATGTATTTATGTCTTTTTCTCAGGTCTGGACCAGACAAACTTACCAGAGGGACTGTCCCGTGCGCGGAGCATTATGGCAGAGCCAGACTATATGGACGGTGATGGCGATGAACTCATTAAGCCCAAGAAACTCCTCAACCCGGTGAAGTCCTCCAGAAATCACCAGGACTTACACAGAGAACTCCTCATGAACCAGAAAAGGTGACGCACATACAGCCTACATTACATCAGTCTTTCTCTGTCTTTCCTCTCAGAATTCCTTGCCTTATATAAACTATTTTATATAGGACTTTAAAGTTGAATCCTTGTTCATAGAAATATATAAAATTGCTTTTTTATGTGACAACATTTGGTCACATTTGACCAACCGGAATCAAGTATTCTCTGACAAATGCCTGTATGACTTATGCGTCATATAAGGGTCAATTTCTGCCATTCCACTGTTGCATATTTCTCAAATGAGTTCTTAAAAAGTTACAGTCGTTCTGAAAGCTGATTATACCCAGAGGACTTTCCGGATAAGATGAATGATTTCCCCTAGCCAGATCCGTCTGTGTTTGTGTGCTGTATCTAGGCAGAGAGAAACCAGGAAAAAATACACTGGAAACAATAAGTTTGAGTCACTTGTCTTAGTCCTCTCATTCTTTTCTTTTTTTCCTCTGTCTCTCTCATTCTCATTGGTGATGAATTGTGACAGCGAGGGTATACACATGTTCCCTGTTACGTAAAGCAGTTTTTTTCTTTTGCATTTGGAAGTTATTAGGGAGATCCCCTTGAGGATAGAAGTTGTTCTTGCAGCTTTGATGCGAATAAGAACGGATAAGTCACAGCACAAGTCATTTATGTTGGATGAAAGTTAGAACACACACGCCTTCTACCAGTATGATTACATAAACTGTCTACTGATTCTCACCTCCTACATTAGCTGAGCATGAAGAGATCAGTTTGTAGAATTCTTACAGATATCAGAATCCTCCACTGAGGATTTATTCCAGTAATTTCTAATTAGGTGTATGTGTATACTTAAGTTATACTTAAGTTTCCAGTCAAAATACACAACACAGAGACTGCAAATGATATTACTTTTGTAATGATATAACATCTTATCTGGTTTCATTTACAAATACGTTTGTTAGCAAAGTAAAATAATAATAAAATTAATAATAAAAAAGAAGTAAAAATTGACATAACTGTATTATTATTGATAATTAGTGTTTTATTTATATATTTTTAATATGCTTGATTTTTATTTTTGTTTTTAAATGTATATGTGTACATGTATATTTACAATAATTGTTATTTTACATATATTTACCAAATTTATTATTAAAACAAATTAAATTAAATATTTATATAATTTTATTATTATTTATTTAATTATTTGCTTTGTTTACTGTAAACATTTAAATAATGTTTATACACACACACAAATATTTAAATCTATATTTAAAATATTTGTATTTTATATGCATATACTAAAACAAATTATAATATTAATAAACTTTCTATTTATTATTTAATATTATTTATATATTTAATAATTTTTATTGTAAATGTATAAGTGTGTATATATACATATATTTAAACATATTTGATATTTAACTTTTTTTTACAATATTTAGTAATAAAACAAATTAAATAATATATTTATATAAATTTTCCATTTATTTAATTATTTGATTTTTTTTTTGTTTAGTGTAAATATTTAAATATTCATGTAAATGTTTATACACACAAATATGTAAATATATATTTAAATATTTTTATTTTATGTGTGTGTGTATAGTATTATACAAATATTTATTTACAATATTTATAAATTAAACTCTATATATATATATATATATATATATATATATATATATACACAATATTTTACATATATTTATATACAATACTTAGTAACAAAACAAATTAAATAAAATGAAATAATTTAATCTTACGCTTTTTTTTATTTTCATTTTTTTAAAAATGTTTTAAAAACATATTTTTTACTTTTTAATTAATTAATTAATTTTATTTAGATAAAATTTTTAATAATAAATAACTTAATGATATCTAATATAATCAGCATTTTCCATGCCCAAAAGCTGGAGATTTACCTTTTTAGCTACTTTTGGGGCAGTCATGAACTGTCCATTGTCCCTGTTAAATAAAATTTATGAACTAATGAAGGGTTAATGATTAATGAAGTTATTGATGGCAGTGTGGGTATGCATAAGACCTAATCTCTGCACAGTCCTGGAGATCACAAACACCCTCCAGAAAGAGGAGGTATAATTTCAATTTTCATGCTTTTGTATTTTTCCTTAAGATGTTATTGAGTCTTACTTGATAGAGAGTGTGGAATTGAGTATGTGTGCTTGTTTTGGTTTTGGAAAGGGGAACATTTCCATAATCTAAATGGGATTAGTTCCAGATGTGTTGCTCATAGGGATGCTGAAAGATGTAGAGTTACATAAGAAGGATTACAGCATCCCCTCAGACATTCCTCCCACCCTTTCTCTGTTCTCTTTCTCTGATACCCACCTTCTGTCTGCCTCCCACCCTGCTGTACACGAACACTCAAAGTGTTTCTGAATGTTATGAAATCACATCTACAGCCAGGCCAGAAGGTGAAGAACACAGAGTGATGGAGAGATAGAGGTCGGGCTATATATAGTCCGTTGCATCATATATTAGATAATGTATTGGGTTGGGGGCTGGGGTGGGCTTTTATGTAATCGAGGCCAGCCTCTTATTTGCTTTCTGTTTCTTTCTATCGCTAGTCATCTGTCTCCTTTTCTTTTTTCTGTTGTTTTGCCCAGCTGTCTGTGATGAGTAAGTACACACAACGACAAAGTGGCTGTTTCTAGCAGTTACCAAGGGACCAGCGTGTTCCAGTTATATAATCGATGACGACACGCACTGGCATTCCTGAAGATGTTTGTACTTTACAAATTCACAGAACAGAAGTATTTTTAATCTTTTTATCCCAGGTACAGTGACGTGATACCATAAGTCTTAAAGGGATAGTTTACCATAAATTACATTTTTGTAAACATTTACTCTCCCTTATGTCATTTTAACTGACTGTGACTGACTTTTTTCTAAATATTATTCAAAACACTGGACCTCACAGATTTCAATGTACAACATGGATGGAAATGACATGATGGTGAATAAACTATCATGTGATAAACTATCCTTTGACACTAGGGCTGTGACTAACAATTAATCGAATTAAGAGAGTGATCAGATAATTTTTGTTATTTTTTTTTGTGGTAATAAATTAGACCCAAGCAAACAATAGCCTTTGAAAATTACTTACAATACATATATGATAGCAACGATGCAATAGTTTAAATACAGTATTAAAAGCAAGTAATCATATGGTTTTATTGAACAAAACTGTTAGAAAACAATGTATTATAAACAATAGAGCTAATGTAACGTACATTACGCATAATTACAAATGACTGCAGAGGGCGCCAACGGCCTGACGATTGTTTATATACTTTACAGCGCGATCTAAAACTTGTTTAATATTGACTAAACAACGTTTAATTCAAATGTCCACTTAGTCTTTAATATTTGACCACTTCTTTACGACAGAAATGCTACAGCCATTGTCATTTCTTTGAGTAAACTCAGAGTGAGGGTTTGAGCTTTTATTTTGAAATCGCGATGAACTGATGTATTTTCCTGTGTTTGCGTAGGTTTATAAATTATTTACCTTAAACTGATTAAATGGCCCACGTTTTGTTCCCAGATGAACGGTATAATAACCCAAACTCACAACAATATCCAGAGATGCAGTTTAAGACACTCCACACGTGTTAATAAAACGCATATACGGACCTTTCTCACATTTCCGGGTTTCTCATAGCGGTAGTCGTCATAGTTGGGTAAAATCCGAGAGCAGAGAACCACAGATATATATTTTTGCATTCCCATTTGCTATTCCCAATAGCAAAAGAAAAACTACACGATAGTGTTTTCACGACTTTAAGTTAAAGGAAAAAAATTTGAGAGAGACTGATATCGGTAGTCAGAAGAGAGAATAATGTCACATATACCGTCCTTCCCATAGACGCGGCATTAGAAACACCCTCGCATAGAGTTAACTAGTTTTTTTGTAACTTGATGAAAAGGTAATATAATACAAAGTATAGTGTTATAAATGTACATACATATTTTTAAAAATCAAAATATAAAAAACTTTAAAGGATTTATGATGATGATGATGACCGTTGAAACGCGTCATCACAGGCTTGTGAAAAGGGTCCATTAAACCTGCATCGCATATGTGTATTTATTTGAATCGTTTGTGAATTTACAATAGCGTGATGCTTTATTATGATTTTTAAATGGGTTTAGTATATCATGCAGCCTTGGAAAACGATCTAATAATGCGTTTCATGGATTCTCGTCTGTAAAACGCACCACTTCCGGTATTTTGGCGGTTACTCGACACCGGCAAAATGCAGTCGAGGATTTTTTTTTAAATCGAGCACTCGAAGTCAATCGAGGGATCGTGACAGCCCTACTTTAGAACGTCAAATTGTTATTCTACAGTCAGGTCACTCAAGACACATCACTTGTTTACTCAAACCCAGTCATGAAAAATGTTCCTGTTAGCTCAATGACAAAGAGAAAACAGCCATAAAACCACACCTTTGGACAAAAGCACACCCTTATTTCAATACTGACTCAAATAACAATAACTTGAAGGAAGCTCCCTAGTCAGACTAATGCACAAACCGGCAAAGCTCAAGAGGCCAATAAAGTGTTTACTTTGGAAAGGCTGCATTTACACAGCCTAACTGTGGTAATGGGTTTGTTTTGTCTTTATTTTAAAATTATTTTAGTTTAGACTGGAATAGTTTAGTCTCAGAATAGAGAACAGTCAAATAAGTCAGATCAAAATGACACTAAAACAGAGTTTTAAGACAAATTTGATTGTAGTTCTATTTTTGGCATGGAAACACAAATATATTAGCTTCCGTTTGGCAACACGGATCGAAATAGATTTAATCATTAACAAAATGTGCTCTAAATCATAAACCAATCATTGTTTGTTTTACTCTTATCACGTTTGTGGGATGTACCTGAAGTTACCTGCATAACAGATACATTCCACTCATGTGATTTAATGTCTGATGTGCTGCTGTTGTTCTCAGAAGAGAGAATAGTTGGAGGGAGAAAGTAAAATACCATTCAGAAACTAAATCAGGGACATGATCGAAATGGAGAACAGACAGAAGTGTGTTTATTTTACACTCACCTGGCAGAGATTCTCAGAATTCCATTTTTTGGAGCCATATAGTTATATAACTCCAGTCCAAATAGCCAAAACATTTCATCTCCCATTTTCTCAGCTCTGATATTTTCATCTGCTCTCATTTTTTCTTCATAGTAGTCTAGACAAGTCTACAAGTTTTGGAAGAATGGACAAAATTTAACAAGTCTCTGGTGTGTTAGGCAGAGAGCTGGATTATGTTAAAATACAGATATCTGCTTTGCTATAAGTGTTATTTTACTTGCGTAGTATGTAGTATTTATTAATATACTGAATTAGCTTTCAATTTAAATATAGCATATATATATATATAAATATAGCATTCATTGCTATAGTTTTAGCAGTGCTTTAGTAACCCTTATTTTTGGTTAACTGCCATGGCATCATTTTCGTTTACGTCTTAAAGATGCAGTCTTATTTCAGCCTTATTTCAATTTCAGATCTGCTTTTCTTGATATCGCATTGTGGCATCGGCCAGTCCCATCAGTTGACTTCTATTCCAAATAGGTTTTCTTTGAATTTTGTTACATATGAGCTAACTGGAAGTGTTTCATAAACTGGTTTCTGACTTGTTAATTTGGAGAAACATGGGATTGAAAGTTACACAACAAAGATGTCACAGCAAAGTAGTGTAATTTAAATAGTTAATCTCCATACGCTCTAAATGTACAGCAGCCTCTGGTCATTATAAACCAATTCCAATCCCTAAAACCCATCCAGGAACCCATCCATACTGGATTAGTATCCAGTATGTGGGGCAATCAGGATTTTCACAGGGACATGTTCACAGTCACATTATGTAACCCTATGGATTACTATCCCTAAACTGTGCTAGAGTCATCAGTCATCTCATCTTTCGCACTCTCATTAAATCAAACCTCTGATCATGGAATGGAAGCGGTTATGGTTTTAAACTAACCCCTAATCCTAAATTTTACTCAGTTTGTGCTCAAATTATGCAACTGTTTGATGAAAAGTGTGCTGATAGTTTTCTAAGCAATCAGACTTATTATTTTTTCTGGTGACTGATGATAAAATGAACAAAAAAGTCCCATTTGAAGGAGCCATATCTTACGGTGTGTCTGAAATCGCATATATTGTCTGAGTGGGTACTACATTTGAATTAGAAGTAACTTTGCAACGGTTAAATAAGTATGTTCTATCCACCTTATTGTATCCACGTCATTTATAAATTTTATGCGTGTGGCTTCCAGTCTCATCTGCTTCCAGCTATTTTTAGCTGTACAAAACAGCTTATTTTGCTGCTTGATTTTGCAAATTGGTGTGTCTTACCATATTATTTTAATGTACACTATCAGTCAAAAGTTTTTGAACAGTATGGTTTTTAATGTTTTTTAAAGAAGTTTCTTCTGTTCACCAAGACTGCATTTATTTGATCCAAAATACAGCAAAAGCAGTAATATTGTGAAATATTTTCACTATTTTAAAATAACTGCTTTCTATTTGAATACATTTTAAAAATGTAATTTATTCCTTTGATCAAAGCACAATTTTTAGCATCATTACTCCAGTCTTCAGTGTCACATGATCCTTCAGAAATCATTCTAATATGCTGATTTGCTGTTCAAGAACCATTTTTTATCATTATTATCAACATTTAAAACATTTGAGTAGTTTGTTTTTCAGGATTCTTTGATAAATAGAAAGATTTATCAGCATTTACCCATTTATCTAAAATAAAAAGCTCATGAAACATTATACACTATACTATTCAAAAGCTTGGAGTCAGTAAAAAACTTTTTGTAAAGACTTTTTTTTTATTTAGCAGAGGATGCTTTAAATTGATCAAAAGTGATGATAATGACATTTACATATAATGTAGTATATAATGTTCTTCTGGATTTTCTTTTATCAAAGAAACCTGGAAAAAAATTCTACTCGGCTGTTTTCAACATAATAAAAAAAAAAATATTTTTTTTGAGCAGCAAATCAGAATATTAGAATGATTTCTGCAGGATCATGTGACTGGAGTAATGACGCTAAAAAATCAGCTTTGAAATCACAAGAATAAATTACATTTTAAAATATATTCAAATTGAAAACGGTTCTTTTAAATAGTAAAAACATTTCAAAATTGTACTGTTCTTGCTGTACTTTGGATCAAATAAATGCAGGCTTGATGAGCAGAAGAGACTTTAAAAAACATTAGATATCTTACTGTTCAAAAGCTTTTGACTGGTAGTGTATTATCTTAATTATGAACACACTGTTTTGTAGTGCAAACAGTTTTACTGTTTACTGCACGTTGTTATTCTTCTCATTATTTCCCTATAGCGGATAATAATCAAGTCTTGCTTAGAAGCTTACTTCCTTGTTAAAGAATAAGGTAGATCTAATGTGATTATGGTGTAGTATGAATGAAGTTTGGACATACTACATCTGCCATGCTGTTATTGTCATGCGACCTACCAACAAGGTATTTCAGAAATTGTAAAATTCTGTTTACTTATTGCCAGGTGTCTCATCATCTTCTTGTTTTTCTAATTACAGGGGTCTTGCGCCACAAAATAAACCAGAACTCCAGAAAGTGATGGAGAAGAGAAAGCGAGACCAGGTGCTAAAGGCTCAGAAAGAAGAGCAGGAGGCGCACAAGAAAAGGTCAGACCTTGAGATCGAGCTCATGAAACGACGAGAAACCCTCGAACAGGTATGTCCCCTCGCATATAAAGACATAGACGTATAACGGGCATATTTATAAACGACTGACTGAAATTATCTTCTCGTTTAGCTGGAACTGGAGCAACACAAAAATGAGGAAGAGCAAGAAAACACCCCAGAGTTTGTCAAAATGAAAAGCAATCTGAGAAGAACCAAACAGGAAGTGGAGGGGCAGGAGCGTGCCACCTAGAAACCACCTAGTTTCCATGGCACATTTATTGACTGTTGTTTGTGGGGATTTCCTGGTGTTCCTCCCCCATGTGTCCCTGTGAAACAAGTGACTATAGACGAACGGTTCCTGTTGCCTGCTCGCAGACACAACCAGTATTCACGCAGCCTCTTTTCCTGAACAACCACCACAAAGAGGATTGAAGAATAAACGACACACATACAAAACACACAAACTCTTGCACATGGGCGCAACCTCTTTGCCACTGGTTGACCGGCTTCAAAGAACATGCATGGCGGAACAAACAGAGACCACATGATTACTTTGTTGGTTGTCTTTTTTATTTTTTATTTTTTTGAAGGGGGGCACATAATATTTTACTATTTTACTTTAAAAACCCGAAATGGGTCACTGGATGGACTCTTTTAAGCCAAAACAATCTTCTCTTTTATTTATGTTCAGTGAAAGCTTTTGTTCGAAAGGGCTTCTTGAGACATTTTCCTCTTGGTTGATGTTTAAAGGAAACGAAATATAAAGTTCCAGCAGTGCAAGTTGTGACGCATCAAGCTTGCTTTTTATGAATTGTACTGTTTGTGCGCTCCCTCTGCTCAATTTCATAAGCAATACTAGTTCTAGTTTTGTGAGTTTTCTTTGCGAGTATTTTTGTTATGACTTTTTTAATGAATACATTACTAATAAGTTAATACACTTTAGTTCAATGTGATATTAAAAGCAAGTGCATCTGTTTTCTTTCACTTGAATGGTAGTTGTTCATCGGAAGAGTTAAAGGAGAACATGAAATGTTTATGAATGAGGAAAGACACATGTTTTTCTGTAGATTTGAGCCAATAAATAACCACTCCTTGTGTTCCCTTAAAATCTTCTTTTAATAAATATTATTTTATCATGTTGAATTCTTGGTTTGATGTCTATATAAATCTCTATGTGACCAGATCACGATAATCCATGACTCCAGTCTTTCAAATAACATCTTATAAAGTAAAAAGCTATGCACAAAACTAATCCTTTGTTAATGTGTTTCAACTTTAAACCATTGCTTCTGGTCAAAATAAGAGTCCATAATCCATAATAATACTTCCTCCAGTAACAAAAACGTCTATTGCATGTTTCCTCTTACATCAAAATCCACCGACATATTTGTTTACAACTGTTTTGAACTACTTTTGCTTATAAACAGTGCTTGATCTGTGGAAATTTTCCTCCTGAGTCACACAAGATGTTAATTGATAGACTGTTTAAACTCCCATTCTGACAAAGATCCAATCATGAGCAAGTGCGATTTTTATGTAGATGAATATCTGATGAGTGAATGGAACAACAGCCTTGAAATGCTGCAACTTCAAGAAGAAAAGTAGGTGTAATGAGTCATCTGGTCTGCACCTCCCACGCCTTAAACTGAGAATGTCTATATAAACGGATCAGCATGAGTCTGAACGATTCACAATTAACTGCTTGAAACTTCAAAAGCACTTCATTTTTTTATCTGGCAATCGCATAGGATGTTAGTTAAATGCAGTGTTGGGAGACTGACCCCTTAGTTACTCATAAAATGGTATCCGAAGCAAAATAAGCTACAAAATGAAAATAGAGCAAATCTTAATTCCAGTTGTTCTTATGTAACTGTACTGTGTTAAACAGCTGGCAGCAGAAGTAGGTCTGAGTGAACTGTGTCACAGACATGAATGAAAGCCTGTAGATGTACTTATCATAGCTGAAATAACATGATCTGATATCAGCCTTCTCTTTTCCAAAGGTTTCTCTAAATAAGTCACTATTTAGGGCACTGGGAATTTCCAGCAGTCTGACACACTTTAATTTTGGGACCAGTTCTCACTATTAACTATTAACCATGACTTTTGCCTGAGTAAACAACTAATTTGCTGCTTATTATTAGTTAGTAAGGCAGTTGTTAAGTTTAGGTATGGGGTAGGATTTACTGTGAAACTGAAATTGCTATGTCACTAAGCAAATAAATAGAAAAGGCAAGTAACTAAATTAAACATTAAATTTTGAAGCAATAGGCCTATTTCCTATTAAACATTCCAGTAATCTTTGTTTTACTAACTCTTAGAAAAAAATTTATATACACTACCAGTCAAAAGTTTTTGAACAGTAAGATGTTTAATGTTTTTTTAAGAAGTCTCTTCTGCTCACCAAACCTGCATTTATTTGATCCAAATTACAGCAAAAAGTCAAATTCTTATTTTTTCTATTTAAATTTCTGTTTTCTATTTGAATGCATTTTAAAATGTAATTTATTCCTGTGATTTTAATACTTGAATTTTATTATTTTTTTAAATCTGCTGATCAAAAAACATTTATTATTATTATTATTATTATTATGTTGAAAAAAAGCAGTATATTTTTTCAGATTTCTTTGATGAATAGAAAGTTAAGAAAAAGCATTTATCTGAAATAGAAATCTTTTGTAAACATTACATTTGGTCAATTGAAAGCATCCTTGCTAAATAAAAGTATTAATTTCTATAATTTCTTTCCTATATATATATACATAATACTGACTCCAAGCTTTTGAATGGTATAGTATATAATGTTACAAAAGCTTTTTATTTCAGATAAATGCTGATCTTTGGCTCTTATTATTCATCAAAGAATCTTAAAAAAAATACTCAGCTGTTTTAAATATTGATAATAATAGAAAATGTTTCTTAAAACAACAGCAAATCAGCATATTAGAATGATTTCTGAAGGATCATGTGACACTGAAGACTGGAGTAATGATGCTGAAAATTTTGTTTTGATTACAGGAATAAATTACATTTTAAAATATATTCAAATAGAAAGCAGTTATTTAAAATAGTAAAAATATTTCACAATATTACTGATTTTGCTGTATTTTGAATCAAATAAATGCAGGCTTGGTGAGCACAAAATACTTATTTAAAAAAATATGGATCTGAGTCCACCAAAAATAAAATAAACCCCAAAAATAATACCATAACATTTACTATATAATAATTTAAAAATACGTAAATATTTATTTATTTATTGATATGAAATTTCAGGGGGATTGTTCAGGGGGTGTAAGTTGCACCCACTCTAAATGGGTCTAAATAGGTATAAATCTTAATTTGAGAGACTAATATCCACTTGCTGGGGTTTCAGATAGCAGGTATGTTTTTTCGAGAAAAGCATAGGGTAACACATTGTGTTGCTGGTAAAATTTAAGTGCAGGATAGGATTAGTTCTCAGGCAGTTCATCAGGCAGTATGTGGGACACCTGTCTCCATAGGGTCCTAAACTGACTCTGGCTGTTCCTCCAGGGGGCGCTTGGCAGCTCAGTAAACGGAATCCTCCATTGAGTCGCATTCAGATTTTAGGACGTTTTTTGCTCTTACTGAAAATGCTTACTAACATTATAATCGTTTATTTGTAATAAATTCCGCATTCGGCCTCCGTCATACAAATACAAATACAAATACGACGGAGGACCCTCTGTAAAATGATTTTATGAAACACCATCTCCCTGTCATCACAAGTGCCTGTGATTAGTCTCCTTTTAAAAAGCGGTGAAAAAAGTAACACGTAACATATGACAACGTTATCTCTGTTAAGGCGGCAGCCGGAATCTGGACGATCATTTAAGCGGAAATAACAATATAGTGACAATAAATATAATTTAAAAATTATAAAATAGAAAATATATTGTTTGGTCCAAGTTGTTTCTGTTATTGTTAGTTGTTTATTGACAACTGTCGGGCCACTAAACTCCTCGCTTATTTCAGTTTCAGTTATTCTAGGTTTCATACCGACTTCCATTCTACCCACTTCTAATTCTGTGTCCAAATACGTTATTTATGCTTTACCCGACAACACAACAAATCCATATTGTTAAAAACAAACAAACAAAACAAAGATAAATAATAAATTATATAAAATGAAAAATTACACAAATGCGAATTTAAAATAAACTCTTTACAAAAGAAACCGAAAGTTGTTTTACACAGGCAAAATTTGGGGCAGCCCTCTCACGCTTCAGACATGGCGACGCAGATGGCGGTAAATTCAGGTATTAATTTATAAATTCTATATTATAAACATACTTCATATCTTTTACAGTACAGAGTATTGATTAATGCACGAGCCATGTAAACTAATGTAATTCAATATAATTAAATTACAAATACTTAGTCAGCTCTCCACGTTACCCTCATTAGTAAATGCTTAAAGTGTGTAGCTATATGCGTCACACTACATGCATTATTATCTATCCACAATACTACTATTATTGATATTATTATAGGAAATTTTGCTGTACGACTCTGTGTGACCACACAAAGCAGTTTATCTGAAACATTAATGTGTGTTCTTTACTTGTAAACAAGTTTAATAGATTGAAGATAATGTCTCATTTAAGTCTAAAATTTGTATTTAAGAATAAGGATTAAGGTGGTTTTATTATATAGTAACTTAAATATGAGTCTTTTTTGTGGCATGGCCTCTGTTTTGAATTATTTTTCACTTTCAGTAATCAGGCTGTCGTTTGTATTTAATGGTTGTTATTGAATGTTGATATCCATGCTTCATATGTGCCTTTTGACAGCCTCCTGTGTTAATGATCGAGCAATAATAATCATTCATCAAGTCATACCAACTCAGCAAAGTTGCACTAAGGCATTTTGTGACCTTTTGACCATTACTTTCCCATTGATAATGTGTAAACAGAAAGAATTGATTTGATGCATTTTATGTGACATTGTGAATCTGTTTGCAGGAGCCAGTCTGTGGGGCCCGCTGAAGGAGCTCTGGGAAGCCGTGGAGGGGGCCATATGGAGACGACAGCCAGAGAGTATTCATCTTTTAGATCTGCAGTTGAAGAAACACAAACCCTCGTTTCTCACCCTCTTCAAAAACCCAGTAGGTTTTACTTTTTACAGATTCAAAACATTACATGTGGAAAACTGTAATTATACTGTAATTAAGTTTGGTTAAAATGGTTTGGAGCTTTAAAATGCTTTTTATTTGCAAAACAGATGAAGAGTGCAGAACAGAGAGAGAAGGTTCGGAAAGCCAGCACAGAAGGCATTGCTGTTCAGGGCCAGCAAGGAGTGCGACTACTTCCTGAGCAGCTTATCTCAGAAGCCTTCATCCTTAGTGACCTTTTTGACCTGGGAGAACTAGCTGCCCTTGAACTGCTGTTGGCAGGTACACACACTGAAGATACACATTCAGTACTGCTGAAATGCACATTGCTCATATTGTATCATTGCAGTGAAATTGCTATGCAATAATGTGATCTTCATGTGTTAGGAGAGCACCAGCAGCCACATTTCCCCGGCCTGACTCGAGGCTTGGTAGCTGTGCTCCTTTACTGGGATGGCAAACGTTGTGTGGCGAACTCCCTTCGCTCACTCATCCAATCCAGACATGGGAAGACTTTCACGCTTGACTTGAGGTTTGTTGCTTTTCCTTTGCGCGACAAGATCTAGCTCATTCTCCCATGCTTCTTCCATACTTCCTTTTTAGGAAACATTTTATCAAAGAAGTTGACCGGTTATTGATTGCACACTTCAACAAAATGGAAAATGCAAAATATATTACAGACCACATGAAGTCTAAATTGAAGTTTGTTAGCAACTACTTTTTTTAAGACATGTAAAAGGTTAAAATTCTGTTTTCTTGCAATGCAGTCCTGAATTGGTGAATCTCACCACACGGTTCACGGATGAGCTGATGGCTCAGGGTTTGACCAAACAAATCCTGAACTTGATCTCCGATATCAGCGTGACCCGTGAGTTTGAGAGGCTTCAGAAAGAGCGTGGCCTTGGCAATGAGAAGCACAGGAAAGAGGTGATGCATCCTATGCAAGTTGATGCTAAAGACATGCAAATTATGTAGATGGACGATTTGTAATAACTGTTATTCATATGGTACAGGTATCCGACCTCATCAAAGAGTGCCGACAGTCACTGGCAGAGTGTTTGTTTGCATGGACGTGTCAGTCACCTCTAAGCAAAGAAGACATCCTGACCCTCATCGGTCACTTGGAGACAGTGACAGCCGAAGCTGATGGCTCATTGGATAGTGTTAACCTGGCTTTAGTCATGGCGTTGCTTTATTGTCTGGATGTTAGTTTTCTGGAGCAAGGAACAGAGGATAGAGAAGGTATTATTAGCTATAAATGCTTTATTATTATCCACACTTAAGTTGTTTATTGTTTAGTGTTACGTTTTCACAAATACGTTTTTTGTGTCTTCATTAGACTTGCTCCAGGCCTTGCCTCTATTGACGGAGAAGCAGTATGTGGCGGCAGTGCACAGTCGGCTGGTGGAGGGTCAGGGCTGGAAGCTTCCAGGACTGCAGGCAGTGGTGCAGCTGGCCTGGGCTCTGTCTCTGAGGGCCCTGTCACAACTTCCACAAGGCGCAGGTATCAACACATCTTTCATAATTTAGGCTATTGTTAATTTCAAAATCAGATTTACTTTAGCTGTCATGATCTCTCATGCTCTTATGATACATCATAGCTACAGTGTCTTTGCATGCTTTCTATATACTGTATATACAATAGTACATGCAAATAGTAGCTTAACTCCGAAAATCCATGACAATATTTAAATTGTGTAAAAAGTAGCTTCATGACTTTATAGATTAATATACTGTTTCCCACTTTTGTTCATTTTCTTTTCAGCTCTAGTGGAGTTCACAGAGGCAGACGAGGCTCTGGCAGACCAGGCGCTGTTGGGAGGTGTCTTCCTCTTCCTGACAGAGGGCATCCTAGGAAGTGATGGCTTCAGCCAAGAAGAATTCTACACCCGCCGAATGCATTCCCTTATTACTGATTTCCTGGCTCTCATGCCAATGAAGGTGCTTTTTTTAGTATTCATTGATATAAAGAAAGTTCAGATAAACAGCATTTATTTGAAATAAAAATCTTTTGTGACATTATAAATGACTTTACTTACACTTTTGATCGATTTAGTACATCCTTTCTGAGTAAAAGTAATAATTTATTTTTAAAAAATTATACTAATGCTAACAAGTGCGTATGAAGATAAATTAAGTGAAGAGTGTTATTTGCAGGTGAAGCAGTTGCGTAACCGTGCTGATGAAGATGCTCGACTGATCCACATGGCTCTGCAGATGGGCAGCGAGCCGCCATCATCTCTAAGAAAAGACCTGGACCACCTCATGATACTTGTGAGCGTCTCTTTACATTTATCACAAACTACA
Source organism: Labeo catla (assembly GCA_012976165.1). NCBI lineage: Eukaryota > Metazoa > Chordata > Actinopteri > Cypriniformes > Cyprinidae > Labeo > Labeo catla. The sequence continues at coordinate 139,857 of VONZ01000573.1, read as the reverse complement.
TACATAATTAGGGCCCTATGAAATCCTGTTTTATTTTTTCCCAAATTCTGTTTTTTTTTTTTTCTATTTTAACTTTTCTGGAATCCCATTATTTCTGTTTTAATTTTTCTAGACTCAGTTTTAAGCGTTAAATTTTAAAAATATTAAACAAAAATCATGTCTAATTAATTGAAATCATGAAACTTACAGTTTTTTTGGTAAATGAATTCCTTATAATATTCCTTAAAACATAAGTTTTAATAATAAGTTTATTAGTAGTACTGTCATTACATTAAGTAGTATTTTTTTCTGTGCCCTTTCTCCAAGTTAAACCGAACTTTTATTTTGAAGGGTTGCCTTTAAGTTTCTGTTTTTATATGATATGATAATAGTTTTTCTTAAAAGAAACAGTAATATGCTCATGAAGGTACTATCAGAGCAGTTCTAGAGATTGTTTATGTACTCAGATATTGAGGCCGCAGAGGCAGAAAACATTGCGAGCGTCACACGCTTTAGTATGTTTGTAGTAAATATAACCACGCGTCTGCCTCATTCATTCACACAGATACATGTAGCACTTGCAGGTTTCATATTTAAATAGTATTTCGTGCTGTAATATTCACAGGCACTAGTCCATATCATGTTTTGATTTAAGTGAATTGACCTACTTTTGATTTATTCATCCACTCTGACAAATTCCATGATATTCTGCGTTATGCAGTAAATTCTGTTTTTATGACTGGATTCCGTGATTTGTCCACATTCTCCGCATTGCGGAAATTATCGAGCCCTACATAATGAATTCTTCATCGGTGCATATCTCTTTACAGTCAGGAAATGACTTGCATCTTCACATATTGCTTCTAAATGTAATTCATTCTATTTTAATTGGCTCTAATGCACTGAAGCATTATGTCACTCAATAGCACTTTTGAACTATTGTAATTAATGTTGAAGAATGCTGTGTTTTTTGTTTCAGATTGGAGAGTTTTACAGTAAAGATCCATTTGAACTTGAGCTGGCCCTGGAGTTCTGGTGTCCTTCAGAGTCTCTTCAGCACACGTCCCTCACCGGATCTTTTCTTGGAGTACCTCTTCAAAGACCCCCTCACAAACAGGTGTCAGAATAAACCTCATTCTTACTAAAAATCTATTTTTATGGACAATATACAGTTCCTAAATATATTTAACGGTGACGTGAGCTGGTAAATGAAACATTACTGGTATTCAACTCCAAAGGGTATTATGCATCACCACTGCTTTGAATACAGTGTCTAATTTCAGTATATATTTGTGTATGTTACCTCAGGTGGTTCTCTCCAAGTTTGTGCGTCAGATGGGTGATCTGCTTCCTGCTACTCTCTACATCCCTTACTTGCGCATGCTGAAAGGACTTGCTAATGGTCCTCAGTGTTCCCACTACTGCTTTAGTCTGCTTAAAACCAATGGAGCTCCCCATGGTAACTACACCCTCAGATCTTAAAAAAGGATGGTGTGATATGAATATGGTGGTCAAGCATTGCGTAAGTTGTGTGTACCACCATATAAATTTGTTTCTGATGGCTGTTTCAGGAGAGAACCGGCAGGCTGGAGTGTCAGGCAGTCTTGTGTCATGGGAGCACTTTTTCCATTCTCTCATGCTGTACCATGAAAACCTGCGACGAGATGTGCCTAGTGCTGACAGCACACAGTACCGGCACCCACCCATGAGAGGCATCACTCAAAGAGAGCTGGATGGCCTCACTGCATTCCTTCAGTTGCTCACCACTATCATCACCTGGGTATAGCACACATGCATCACTATATAATGGCCAGTTAAAGGGATAGTTCACCAAAAATAAGAATCCTGACATTAATTACTCATGTCGTTCCAAACCCGTAAGTTCATCTTCGGAAGGTGTTTCTGATGAAATCCAAAAGCTTTCTGACCCAGCACAGACAGCAATGTAATGTAATAGCAACATAACAGCAAGGTAGTAAGGATCGATTAAATAGTCCATGTGACATCAGTGGTTCAAACTTAATTTTATGAAGTTACAAGAAAAAAAAAATAACGACTTCATTCAATAACATTTTTGGGTGAACTATGCCTTTAATTTAACAATTTGAATTTAATGTAAATGTGTAAAATAAATCTTTTAATTTTAGCAAGTTTTTATACATCACATTAAACTGTATCATGCATCAGTATTAGGCTATCAGACACCCTACTCTCTAGATATTTTAATTTTTTTAGTTGGTGAGTGAAAATTATGACTAGACATTATTTGTAGTATACCTCTCTTCCTAAAAGGGTCATCGTCTGAAACTTGGTTTATGAAAGTCATATTTTGGATGAATAAGTAAACAACTGGCCCATTTCACTTTCATTTCAAAGCAAAAAAAACACTGAAGTTGAAATATTCCAAAATGAATCAACACTAAATCAAATTGAAAGTGAATCAGAACTTGTGAATCAGAATAAAATTGCTTCTGGTATATCAGTGTTTAAACATCCTTATATTTTTTTCAGAGTGAGAATGCACGTCTGGCTCTTTGTGAACACCCTCAATGGACACCTGTGGTGGTGATGCTGGGATTGCTGCAGTGCAGTGTTCAGCCCGTGCTGAAAGCTCAAGTGTTGCATGCTCTTGCTGCCTTTGGAAAATCTCCCGAGATCGCTGCCTCCCTCTGGCAATCGCTGGAGTACACACAGGTTGGCTAAAACTTCAACCTGTAATGCCAAACTGAGCCACAGTAGAAGAATAAATGTTTAAATTGAGTTAGCTGTACCAACTTCAGCAGGAAATAGTGTGTTTTTCCAACTTCAATGCCTGTTTGAGTAGACTTTATTATGATAATGATCATTATGGTTTTTCTTCTCAGATCCTGCAGACTGTGAAAGCCCCTGGACAGAGACAGGCTGCTGGGATTGAGGTTAATTCTGTTTTTTTTAAATATATATTATATATAATATTATTAAATAAAATCTTTTATTTTCTTATACACATTTGTTTTGCTTATTCATAGGGCTTTGCAATTTCCCCCAAATGTGGAAAAAAAACAATAATAATAGTTATTATTTAGTTATTAGTTATTATTAATAGTTCATCTTCAGAACACACATTAAGATATTTTTGATGAAATCCGAGAGTTGGTTGATGCATGTTGAGTTCTCAGATGTACATTATGAACTGTATACTGTAAACGTAGCTGCTCTGACGCATTGAAAACATTGGATCATGACCTGCTTGTTTATATCTATTCAATTACACCACAACTTTTGCATTTTGATAATAATGGCACTAAGCCATATCATGATTATGCTTCTGTTTTGGTTATTTATGCAGTCCTATTGAGTATTTATATGTGCTTTTATTGTGGCACTAATTTAGTTTTCCTCTAACAGGTGGAGCTGAATGAGATCGAATCGAGCTGTGAGGAATATCCTCTCACAAGGGCCTTTTGTCATCTGATCAGTACTCTGGTAGAAAGTGCTCTTCCAGTGAATCTTGGAGCAGGGCTGCGTGCACCAGGCTTTCAGCCTTATCTTGACTTCCTGCGTGACTCTGTGTTTCTGGCCTTCCCCACACGTGCCTACCGGCGGCCAGCAGAAAAGGTTAGACTTAACATATCTCTTATCTCAATCTTGCTTACATTTATGGTCTTGTGTCTTTATTGCCTGTTTAAATTTAACTCTGTGTAGTGGGAGGTAGCTGAAACAGTGCTAGAGGTGTTTCATAAACTTCTACGAGAGTATGAGCCACAGCCAGCGGACTTCCTGCAGGAAATGGTGGAACTTCAGGGAGAGCAAGTGCCGGCCCATAAGCCCCCTGGGCACAGCCTAATGTTTCACCTGCTGAATGACTCGCCAACGCTCTCTCTCTGCCTCAGCCTGCTGGAGGAGGGCGCTCGCCAGCTAGACACCTATGCCCCCTTTCCTGGTAAGTATGAGAAATGTTTTTTATATTTCTGGATCTGCATCAGTATGGATGAGTGTATTTGTTTTATACACTATGCTGGTGCTGTTGTTGTAGGTAAGAAGCAGTTGGAGTCGGCAGTGCTGCACTGTCTGTGTTTGTTGGAGCTGGCTTTACAGAAGGAGGTGACTTTTATGGATCTACTGAGAGAAAGTCAGACATCGCTGCTTGTTTCTCCTGTGGAGCAGCTCCTGCAGGGCGTCAGTGCTCAGAGCAGACGAGCTGATCACATCACCAACATCGCCAGGTCTGCTTCCTTACATACAGTTGTACTCAAAAGTTTGCGTACACCCTGCAGAATCTGTGAAATGTTAAGACTATAGGTCAGGTCAGTATAGCATGCATTTTGTATGATCCCTCTTTAAATTTGTTAAAATAATTAACATTTTGCAGATTCTACAAGGTGTATGTAAACTTTTGACCTCAACTGAATATATCTGGCATATAGTGCTCCCAGCAAATCATGTCAGGAATGCTTTAATGTGTTTCTGATTCAACAATACATGGGCTGATTTTGCTTGTTCTGGCCTTCATAGGTACCTGTACCATAGCAGCTCAAACCCTGATGCTGCTTTCCAGAGTGCCAAGATTCTCCGCCGCATCTCTCGCTACCCAAACATCCAGGCCAGACTGGTTGGAGACTTCACTCATGATCAGGTAAGATACCTTACATTCTTTATAGATGATAAAGTGAATCAGAATTGCTTTAAATATAACATAACTGTTTTGTATTGAGCAGGCGGTGAGTGAGAAGCTGATGGCTGGCTTTGTGGAGTGTCTGGACAGTGAGGAAGCTCAGGAGTTGGTGGCCGCAGATGGTAAATGCTTAACCTGAAAATGGCCATGTATCATCTGTGATTGGTTTAAAGCATCATCTAAGAACCATTTTTTCTTGGTTCAGACTCAGACCCTGAGAAACGGGTGGCTAGAATTCATCATGAAACCAAAATCCACATCCTGAACCTTCTGATCACCTCTCTGGAGCTAAAAGGCCCCAGTCTGGGCTTGTATCTGCTGGGGTATGAAGTGAAGAAGCCAGTTTCCTCTACTAACCTGCAGGACCCAGGTAAGATCTCAGCATGATTCAAACTCAAATTTAGGACTCTTATGTGTACCATGCTATGCATGAAACAGTTTGGTCTTGTGGCTACTCCTAGGTGTTCTTGGCTGTCCGCGGAGCTGCCTGCATGCAATCCTCAGTCTACTCCAGAGGGGAAGTGAGTGGCGCTCTGGACCTGTGCTTACCAAACAGGCCCCTCAACTAGCTGAACTCTGCTACCAGGTACACACACTTGAACTGTTTCACACTGAGACATTGTGATGCCATTTATGTCATGTTAAAGTATATATTTTGTGTCTGTGTGTGTGTTTGTTTACATACCAGGTGATCTATCAGCTGTGTGCATGTCCTGACACTTCGGGACCCACTATGCGATACCTCAGGACCAGTCAGGACTTCCTGTTTTCTCATCTGCAGCACCTGCCTTTCATTCTACCAGGTATGGTGCCTGTCTGCATTCTTTGAGTTTGACAGACTAGTGTGTCAAAATCTAGTGGGATGTTATGGCAGATCACCATATTAGAATGTTTTCTGAAGGATCATGTGACACTGAAGACTGGAGTAATGATGCTGAAAATTCCCTCTGGATAAATTGCATTTTAAAATATATCCCTCTGATTGATTCCATCTTTGTGTCTCACAGAGAATGAGATTGCTGCTCTGTCTCAGATGTCCTGGCTGATGAAGACCGCAGCCATCGAGCTCAGAGTGACCTCACTAAACCGTCAGCGCTCTCACACACAGAGACTGCTCAACCTCCTCCTCGATGACCAGCCACACACATTACATGCTGGTAATACACACACCCAGAGTTCCTCGTGATGACCAGCCGGCCACATTGAAGTTAATGCAATTGTATCTGTCTTACAGCAGATGGAGAGACAGGCATGGAGGAGGAGAGTAGATCAGTCAGTGGTTTCCTGCATTTTGGCACCGTCTCCAAAGGTAAGAGAAAGCCTGGTTACATTGCAGTTTGTCCTGACCATTTAGAAAGGCAGGAGCCATCTGATTTGAGCTCAATTAGTTAAGCGCCCATTGCTCTTTTAGTTCGCAGGAGGCTGCTAAGTGTTTTAGATGCCATAGACTTCAGTCAGGAGGCCCCGGAACTTCTGCAGCTGGACTTTTTTGAGCGTGCACAGATTGAACAGGTCATCACTAATTGTGAACACGTCAATGAGCAGGGACACACGGTCTGCAACGTCAAGGTACGTAAATCTCTCACTGATTTCCTGCATGCATTAGACCTTATACTGCCATTTATTTATTATCAATATGCAATCATATTTTCTCTAAATCATGTTTTCAGTTGCTCCATCGAGTTTTAGTTGCAGAGATCAATGCACTGCAGGGTATGGCAGCCATTGGGCAAAGACCATTGTTGTTGGAGGTGAGTGTGTCTCTGATATTTGTAGACAAGCATTACAATTTTTATAATGGCGCTGATTGTTTTGATTGATTGTGAGGTCAAAAGTGTACATACACCTTGTAGAATCTGCAAAATGTTAATTATTTTACCAAAATAAGAGGGATCATATAAAATGCATGTTATTTTTTTATTAGTACTGACCTGAATAAGATATTTCACATAAAAGACGTTTACATATAGTCCACCAAAGAAAATAATGAATTTATAAAAATTACCCTCTTCAATAGCTTACATACGCTTGATTCTTAATACTGTGTTGTTACTTGAATGATCCACAATTTTTTTGTTTTGTTTAGTGATAGTCCCTGTTTGTCCTGCACAGTTAAACTGCCTGATGCATTAAGAGCCGGGGGCTGGAAACTTTTTGAATTTGAAGATCAGGGTAAATTTAACTTATTTTGTCTTCGGGGAAACATGTAAGTAGCTTCTGAAAGGCAGTACTAATTGGGGGGGAAAAAAAAAATATTTAGGCTAAATAAGAAAAATGTACACATCTCCATTCTGTTCAAAAGTTTTCACTCCCCGGCTCTTAATGCATCATTTTTCCTTCTGAAGCATCAGTGAGTGTTTGAATCTTCTGTAATAGTTGCGTATGAGTCCCTCAGTTGTCTTCAGTGTGAAAAGATGGATCTCAGAATCATACAGTTATTGTTGAAAAGGGTTCAAATACACAAAAATGTTGAAAAACCAAAGAATTTGTGGGACCTGAAGGATTTTTCTGAAGAACAGCAGGCAGTTTAACTGTTCGGGACAAACAAGCAACTCATTAACAACTGTAAATAAAAAAAAAAGCTGTGGATCATTCAGGTAACAACATAGTATTAAGAATCAAGCATATGTAAACTTTTTATAAATGCAACTTATTTTCTCTTGTGGACTATATGTAAATGTCTTTTATGTGAAATATCTTATTTAGGTCAATACTGAATAAAAGTTAACATGCATTTTTTATGATCCATCTTATTTTGGTAAAATAATTAACTTTTTGTAGATTCTGCAATGGTGTATGTACACTTTTGACCTCAATTGTAAATGTGATACATTTTGTACATTGTCTCTGTCGGTGTCAGGAGGTGAACTCAATCCTGCAGCAGGTGGTGGAGAGGAACCGCGTGCGGCGTAGTCTCAGTGCCAAGCGTCACGCTCTGCAGAGCTGGAGGAGTTTGGTGGAGACCATCCTCACAGCCTGTCCTTCAGAGCTTATCCCTGCCGACCAGCGCCAGCTGATTATCAGAGACCTGCTGTTGGATCTGCACGACAAGGTAGAAAACCTAATATGGAGGAAGTGTGCTTGTTTTTGCATTTAGCATGAATAAGGAACAGCAGTTAGACTCGCTTCTCTCTTTCCTCTAGGTGTTATCAGAAGATGCTGCTGGTGAATTGATGCCAATTGTAGCTGGGGCGGTCTTCACATTAACAGCACACCTCAGCCAATCAGTGCTGTCTGAGCAGCAGGGGGCGGGGCCAGAGGGTGGCTCTGGATCAGGATTTGCTTCTATTGCTAACTCCGCCCTCCACCTCATTCTGAGGAAGCTACTGGATTTTATCTTGTGCACAGGTTAGAAGGATTGCATTTTCAGGGATGACTAATTGCCTAACCTGGGTAAATTAATTCCACCATGTTAGAGGCTAAATGGTTGAACTTCTTGTTTTACTCTTTGGTATTTGTTTACATGTAGGTGGAGGTTTCCAACGTCTGCGGGCTCACCTTTATGGCGCTCTGCTCTACTACCTGCAAATTGCCCAGAAACCTGAGGAGCCAGAGACACTGCAGACAGGTATAAAAATTCAGATAGGATAAAGTAAGGGCATTCATATATGTATATCCAGAAATCCTCGATTTTTCTTTCATGCCAAAAATCATTACATATTAAGTAAAGATCATGTTCCATGAAGATATTTTGTAAATTTCCTACCGTAAATATATTAAAACTTAATTTTTTATAATATGCGTTGCTAAGAACTTAATTTGGACAAGTTTAAAGTCAATTTTCTATTCTTTTTTTTCTTTTTTTTTATGTATGTATGTGTAAAATAATATCATTGCTCATATAGAAAATATAATTTTATATATGTAATTTATAACATTTTTTTTTATCAATTAATATTTAATTTTAATACATATTTTATAAGTTTTGTATACCAGTATATTTTATTATTATTATTTTATTTTGGAACATGTGATTCTTCTTTCTGGGTACTTTGTTGAAAAAAATGGTAAAAAGAACAGCATTTATTCAAAATAGAAAAGTCTTTGCCATCTCTTTTTATGAATTTAGCACATTTATGAATTTAGTTTAAGTGGTAGTTTATATTGTTACAAAAGATTTCTATTTTAAATAAATGCATTTCTTTTTAAGTTTTTATTTATTAGAGATCCTGAAAAAGGGTATCACAGGCTCCAACAAAATTTTAAGCGGCACAACGGATTTCAACATTGATAATCAGCATATTAGAATGATTTCTGAAGGGTCATGTGACACTGAAGACTGGAGTAATGTTACTGAATATTCAACTTTGCATCACAGGAATAAATTACATTTTAAAATATATTCACAAAGAAAACAGTCATTTTACATTGAAATAATATTTCACAATATTACTATTTTTTTCTGGATTTTTGATCAAATAAATGTAGACTTGATGAGCATAAGAAACGTCTTGCTGTTCCCAGACTTGATGGCAGTGTATACTAATATATATAAAAGTAATATGTGCAATTATTATAATGCTGAATTTACAGGTAACTCCATGTGGGAGCGTTTGACTGCCCCTGAAGATTGTTTCTCCAAGCTGCAGAGAGAGAACCTGGCCATCATTGAGAGCTATGGCACTGCGCTCATGGAGGTTGTATGCAGAGACGCTTGTGATGGCCATGAGATTGGCAGGGTAGGAGCAAACAAGTCAACATCATCTTACTGAGTTATTGAGAAACGAGAGATCTCCAAATGCCTGTTGAGTTAAGGACATGATCTCTTTTCCAGATGCTTGCTCTAGCTGTGTTGGACCGGGTGTTGTCTATAGACAGACAGTCCCAGTGGCTGGTGTACCTGTGTAACAGCGGGTACCTGCGTGTGCTGGTTGAGAGCTTAAGACAGGATGACGTCGCTCTGCAAACTTTGCTCACACCTCAGCCTCCACTGCTCAAACCACTGTACATCTACGAGTCCAAAATGGCGCTGCTGACCCGTGTGGCTAAGACCGCACAGGGTGCGATGGAGCTCCTGCGCTGTGGGCTGGTTGGTCAGCTGGTGGAGTGTCAGGTGTTTCACATGCTCCCTCAGAATGACGCACTCAGGTTTGTGCTCTGTAATATAGAGACTAAGATGACATGAGAGTGAAAAGACATTTGTTTATTTATGCTTACTCTATGCATCTTATTTGCAGAGTGTTCGGGCAGAGAGATCCATCAGGGTTCATTCCTAGTCCTCTAGAGCGATACAGACAGATCCTGCTGCCTACTCTAAGATTGATGCAGGTCATCTTGACCTCCACCACCACGCAGCACCAGCAGGGGGCGGTACAGGTACTTAAACATCCCTGAAAGGCTTCCCCTGAAACAAGCTGAATCCAAATTTAAATATCTCTGCTCTATACTAAATGGGTTTCGCTAGTTTTTTAGGCAAGCACATACTTGAATGTAGTGCTACATCTTAAGGCATACTTAAAGGGATAGTTCACCCAAAAATGAAATTAATTGCTCGCCGTCTTGTCATTCCTAATCTGTAAGACCTTTGTTCACCTTCAGAACACAAATGAAGGTATTTTTGATCAAATCTGAGAGCTTCTCTCAGAGAGACTATGCGTAGATGGCAATGCAACTGAAACATTCAAGACCCAGAAATATAGTAAGGATATTGTTATTATTGTCCATTTGACATCAGTGGTTCAAGCTTAATTTTATTTTAATTAATTTATTCAACCGTTTCTTGAACGTGTCAGTTGTGTTGCTGTCTGTACAGGGTCAGAAAGCTCTCAGATAAATAAAGTTTATTTAAACTATTGTTTAGAATTTTGGGGCTCATTAAGGCTGCATTTATTTGATTAAAATTACATTAATATTGTAAAATACTATTACAAATGAAAATAATTAATTTCTATTTTTATATCTATTTAATTTCTTTTTTTTTTTAAATAAAATATTTAATGAACATTAAATATAACAAATTAGTGGGAAAAAAACAACATAAAATAAATGAGAAAATTAAAAGCTCTCGGATAAAGTTTATTTATTTCTGAAGTTTAAGTTTTTTTACACTTGTTAAGAAGTTTGGGGGTCAGCAAGTTTTTTTTTATGTTTTTGAAAGATGTCCCTTGTGCTCATTAAGGCTGCATTTATTTGATCAAAATTACATTAATGTTGTGAAATATTATTATTATTATTATTATTATTATTATTATTACAATTGCTTTTTAAACATTTTTAAATATTTGTATTTTTGTATATTTTAAAATGTAATTTATTTCTGTTTTTTAACCCTTTATAAGTTATTTTTGTGTGTGTGTGTTTTTTTTACAAAAAAATATTTTATGAACATTAAATAGTTATAACAAATTAGGGGAAAAAAACAATAAAATAATATAAATGAGAAAAAATTATTAAAACTAAATGAATACATCCATGTTATAAAAATATAATATAATATAAATATTATATTATATTATATTATGATTTATTTTAGACATCAGTGTACAGTTGATTGAAGTAATCTGTGTGTGTTGATTTAATAGGTGCTTCAGTGGCTCATCGTTCACTCTGATGTCATTCAGCCCATCCTGCATGGTCAGGATATGAGTATGGGTGCTCTGCAGGAGCTCTCTCTCCTCACTGCCATCATCAGCAAGACTGCACTGCCAGGTACAGACACACCACAGCTGCTCAAATGTTCTACACACTGATGGATGACTAATACTGTGCATCTAAATTTATGCTTTAGGAGCGCTTGAGATTGGACAAGAAATCAACAGCGCCGCCCTTATGGAATTACAGGGACACATCAGCAGATTCCAGGTAAGATATTCTAATATTCTTTTATTTAGGAAAAAAGAGAAAAGAATAGTTATGTGATTGTAAATGGTTAAGTGAAAGTCATTAAACCAATCACAGTTCATTATGATGTCATCAGTACTGTCAATTGCATTTCAAAAGCTAAAAATTTCTATAAATGCATAAGATAAATGTATCTATTTATGTATGAAGTATATAAAATGACTGGTGTTACTTTCTCTCTCCTTCAGCGTCAGTCGTTGTCCCTGCTGGTGCGGCTGGTGGGAACCGATCGCGCTCGCTACCTGAAGCAGATTGAGGAGACCGTCTCACCAGGCGACCTTGCAGAAAAGAGAGAGGAAATGGAGGTTGCCATGCAACAGGTGTTACTATCTTTAGCTATAAAACACTACACTATTTTTAAAATCTGGACAGACTTTTAAAACACTAGGGATCACACAATTGGCAGCATAATATAAAAATAATAAAATATAAGATAATAATAAAAAAAAAAAAATGTTTAATAAATATTAAGGAAAATATATTTTAAAAAATTACAAGCATTTTGTTCTAAAATTAAAACTAAAACATAACTGTTTTCTTAAAAAATCTGCATATATGTGTATATATATATATATATATATATAAAGGAAAATGCAGTAAAAAATTAACCTAAAATAAATTTCTTAAATTCTAAAATTTAAAATAAAAACAATGTTTTTCCTTAAAATTAATTAAATGAATAAATAAATAAATGTGTGTATGTAAGTGTATTTATATATATATATATATAAAATATCAAATATTTTAGAATTTAAAATATTTTATAAAATTTATAAAATATTTAATGAATAGTAAGGAAAATATAGTCAAAACATTAAAATTTTGTTCTAAAATTAAAACTAAAACCATAAATGTTTTACCTTTAATATATTAAAATGTATAATATTTAATAAGTATTAAAGAAAATATAGTAAAAAAAAATATTAATCTAGTTGCCTAGACATCATTTGTCCTTTTTAGTTTAACTTTAGTTACTTAAATGAAGGTAACTAAAACTGAAATAAAAATTAATAAGAACTTTATAGTTCATTTTAATTTGAAGGTAAAGTAAAACTTATAGTAGTTCACTTATAGTAGGTTTTTTTTCATTTTAAATTGTGTATATAAATTCTTTCGTGAATTGATAAACTATGATATATCTCATCATATCATGCTAAAATAACACTGTTCTTAATATTTGTATTACTGTAGCTAAATTGAGCATGTTTGATCTCTGACTAGATGGAAAAAAAGGTTAAAAAGTCCAAAGTGCCCATAATACACTATGATACACAGGCAATGGTTTTTATGCATCTGCTGCTCAAAAATCAGGGCAAAAACTGAGTAACTGAGTATTCCAGCTTTGTTTCACTGATATATGTACATATGTGATTTCTCAGATTTGTGCCAATATTATGGAGTACTGCCAGACGCTACTGCTGCAGAGCTCAGCTGAAGCCCAATTCACTCTCTGCCTGTTCAGCCCGTCAGCAAGTGAACCAGCAGGTCAGCCTTTGTGATCGTCTAGCGCCTGTCTATGTTAAGAAAGCACTGTCTGGCTTCTGTAACCTAACTCTCTGTATGTGATCATGTTGTATCAGATGTTGCCGTTCCCTCCGCACGGGTGCCCAGTCTGGGATTGGTTCTGCTCCTGCTGAAGAACAGCGCCACTGACTTCTTCCGATATCATGACAGCCACAGACAGAGCCTGAACAAACTAGAGCGAGTAGAGCAGCTTCCCCCCGAGGAACTGAAGGAGGTACAACACAGTGCAAACACAGAACATTTGTGGTGTTGCAGTAGTAGTGCTTGTTTCATTTAGATGCTCAAATTGTCTTTTTGTGTACAAAGCTGTGCCAGGGTCTGGTATCTGGTTCTGGTGGAGTGGAAAAGATCTCATCAGTGCAGAGAAATGTCCTTGCCAAGCGCCGACTCGTCCAGCTGGTCAACAACCGAGCCAAGCTTCTTGCCCTCTGCTCTTGTATCCTCACATACAAAGATTGCTTGAGAAATCGAGATGATCTATTTGAAATAACTTTTGACTGTTTAATCTGTATAATTCTTTTTGATACATGTGGAGAACAGTTGCATGTTTTTTCTTGACATTTCTCTGAAGATATCATTGAGACATGCCTGTTTGTGATCTGGCGCCACCTAGAGTTCTACTTGCTGTACTGCACTCCCACCGACCCCAAAGACTCACTTCTGCCAGGTTACAGAGGTCAGCTGTCTCTCAGTCTAGTCTTCAGAGCTTAACCAGTTTTGGGTTGTTTCAACTGCATGACTCATTTATTGCTTTCTGTTTAGATCCTAGTGGCAGCCGAGGTTTAAGCGTGTCAAGAGTGAGCCGGCAAGATCTTGAACAGGTACATTACAGAAGTGTTTCTTTTTTTCTGTTTTGCATTACTTCTTGTAAGGCTCTATGATTTTCACGATGCGCAAAAATGTGGGCGTAACTCTGAATCAAGTCATAAAAATGGAATTTACTATATAACACGGAATGTCACGGAATTTGCCAAATTCTGGATGAATACATTAAAGCCAGGCCAGTACAAATAAGTCAAGGCACAGCAACCCGTCAAAATAAAAGTCCGGTTTAATTTGAAAAAACTGTGACAGAAATGTATTACTTAATACAATGATAGTAGTACTACTACTACTAATTCTTTTCAAAGGAATATTTACTAAAAAAATTGTGTACCAGAATTTTTTACCAGAAAACGCAACGCCGTATTTATGAGAAGAAAAAAAAAAAAAATATATATATATATATATATATATATATATATATATATATATATATATAAATCAGTTAATTAGACATGCTTTTGATCAAATTTAATGGAATCCAGAAATTTAATGGAACACTGAATTTGGTAAAGAAACAAAACAAAAACAAACTATTTCATACTATTTTCGTCCTTAAAATGTTTTTTTTATGTTAAACGTCAAATAAATTGCTGTTAAGTTGTGTAAGTTTAATGATTTCAGTTAATTAGACATGCTTTTTTTTTATTTAACCATTAAAACAGTAAAAAAAAAAAGTAAACGTATCCAGAATCCATAAAAATTAAAATGTAATTTGGGGGGGAAACCTAATTTGGGAAAAAGTAAAATGGATTCCTTTTTTTTACTTTTTTATAATGCTGACTGTTTGGGGCCAATTTCTTTTTTCCTTTTTTAGAAATTAATACTTTTTTTAGCAAGAATGCATTACATTAAACAAATGGGACAGTAAAGACATTTATAATGGTACAAAAGATTTCTATTTCATAAATGGTGTTCATTTTAACATTGTATTTATCAAAAAATTCTGAAAAAAAATTAAGCCAGTCATAAGGGTCAGTTTTTTTGAAAGTGAGATTTATACATCATCTGAAGGCTAAATAAAAGTTTGTTAGAATAGGACAATATTTGGTTGAGAGACAACTAGTTGAAAATCTGGAATCTGCAAAAAAAAAAGTTAAAGTTGTCCAAATTAAGTTCTTAGCTATGCATATTACTAATCAGAAATTAAGTTTTGATATATTTACGGTAGGAAATTTACAAAATATCTTCATGGAACATGTTCTTTACTTAATATCCTAATGATTTTTGGCATAAAAGATAAATTGGTCATTTTGACCCATACAGTTGGCTATTGCTAGAAATATAACCATGCTGCTTAAGACTGGTTTAGTCTTTAAGACTGGAGTAAATTAAAATTTTAAAACACATTCTATTAGAAAAAACAAATACTTCTTTCAAAAACCTTGTTTTTTTACACTTCTCTATGTGTTTAGTTGCAGAGTGACATGGCGAACAGCTTCAATGAGCCGTTACAGAGGAAACTGCTGGAGGTGGAGGGCCTGTATAGCAAAACCCGCTCCCGTCATACCTTCATCCAGGCCCTGACGCGCAGGATCCGAGGCCTAGTGCATCACGCCAAAGGCTGAACACTCACATGTATATTCCCTCAAATAGTGCGAAACATTACTCTTTTGAATTAGGTGACAAATGATTGCTTTTTGCAGTTTTGATTACATCAACACATTCAATTTTCTTGCTCTGAAGCTCTCTGTATTGGATAGCTGCTTTTTTCTAATGTGGTAAATAAATGGTTTTCTAAACAGAGTTTGGTTGTTTCTGTATTTTTTTTTTTTTTCCTTTGCAAAATATTTTTTGTTAGAGGGATAGTTTACACAAAAATTTAAATTCTGTCATTAATTACACACCCTCATGTCGTTCCAAACCCATGAGACCTTCATTCATCTTTGTGACAAATTAAGACATTTTTGATGAAATCCAAGAGCTTTCTGACCCTGCATAGACAGCAACGCAACTGACACGTTCAATGCCTAGAAAGGTAGTACAGTGAAGAGCAGAGACACAAAACCATTGCAGAATAATCTTGTTTTATTGTACAAGGTACACTTTATAGAAGACAGTAAAGTGCGTAATCTTCAGTTTTATTTGTATGTATAAAACACGTCTGTCTCAGGTTTGAGAGTTGATGTAGCTTTACTGTGGAAGAGATTCTGGGAGAACCAACAGACTACATTCAGATTGCATGGTAAGGATTGTTTCAAATGGCAACAATGAGCACACATTCACGTTTTAATACAGAAACTCACGATTAATATACCAACCTAGTTGCTTCCTTAGTTAATGTGTGCGTAACTACAGTTATAAATGTCATAGGCACGTCCTGTTCGGAAAATATGGACTGTGGAATCAACAACTGGTTGATGAGAACAAAAAATATGACATTTAATAGCCATGATATGTTTCAAGGTCAAGTAGTTTTTGAATTGTTCGAGTTTCTCAGAAACATCAAACCAAATAAAAATGTAGCTTAAGATTAATGTATGAAAAAAACATTGATGTAAAGCCAAGCCAAATTAATTTCCATTAATGCTAAGATATTCTGTAGACTGCACACGAACGAAATACATGAACATGCTATTTCTTAAATACAAAAGGATGAATGGTCCAAGACTGACTGAAAATGTAATTTTGTGCTATGTAAAATCATGCATTTCCTCTATAAATTATCTTAAATAAAATTATAATTACAGTATTTAAAGAACATATACATGTGTCCCTGTTCCAGCGGGCCTACTGAGCGTGATTGTGCTGCCCACAGTAATTACACAAAATCTTCTCACACCCGTCCACGTTTGTCAACTGACTGCTTATGAATAAAAGGTCCATTACTGAAGCTATTACGCAGATTTGATTTACAACCAGTTATTTCACTAAATACTGAATCTATTATCATGATTAGAGCTCATAAATCACACACTGTCCATCTTTGATCATTCAACGGAAGTGACTGCTGAGCTACTGACCCCAAAGCCACAAGTCTGTTCATGTTTGATTTTGAATGTGCTTTGAGGGAAAAGTGAAACAGCTTATGGTGAGTGTGACATTATTCACATTATCTCGACTGCTGTTGTTCGTTTCGAGGACTAATACAATAATACAGCAGACCTTTGAATCTTTCGAAAGATTCATAAATGATGTGCTGAAGCACTGCAAACAAGTAGGTGGCGTTGAAGCACACTTGATTACATCCATGCTTACGTCCCACATAAACGACATGTTCCTAGATCTGCATCCTTGTTGGTTCTGAACTGCCGTTAATGGTTAGGGTTAGTTAATACTTGTCATAGGAGGGTTGCAACGGTAAGACGTTTTAACAGTTTGATAACTGTTTCATAGCTTTACGGTATAAGGTTTTACATAATTGATTTCGTATTTATTTTTTTGAGTATATTTTAGCGGCACATCAGTTTTTCTTAATCTAAAAATTATCCAAGCTAATGCTGTAACGTTAAACTAAACATGGAAACCTTCTCATTGGAAACGTTAACATTATAGAGTAAAATGAATTCAATTGCTACAGGCCAACCTTACTCGCTCAAACAAAACGGATACTTCCCAAAACTACCACGTAAGGTCGTTTTTTTAAAAACTTCAAACATACAAAGACGGGGTTGCCAGGTTTTCACGAGAAAACCCGCCCAATTGCTACACGAAACTGCTACTTTCGGTAGGAATCCCTCTGGTAAAAGTCACACTCCGGCGGAAAAAATGCACATTTTTTGGCTGGATTCCCCCTGGTAAAATCCACATCACCAAATTATTGGGGTCACTTCAACCTGCGGACGAAAAACAACCCGAGGCGCAAGTGTGTTAAAACAGCCCAATTGGCAACACTGAAAGAGCCAAAACAGCATTTATAATGTGGATTTCGTGATAAAATTGACAGAATTGAAAAGCTTTGTTTATTATCTCTTAAACAGAGCTATATTTGAGATATTTAATGAAGCTTCAGCCTCACATCTTTCACACGTTTCTGCATGTGTTTCAGGGTTGCCACGTTTTCACACGAAAATCCGCCCAATTGCTACTCAAAAACAGCCCAATCGCATTTCCGTGCGAGTCCCTGGTAAAAATCGTGTTCAGAGGGGTAAAATACATGTTTTCTGGCTAGGTTCCCCTGGTAAAATTCACGTTCCAGGGGATAAATATCACGTTATTTGGGTCGCTTCAACCCACGGGCATGAAAAAGAACCTGTGGCAATAGTGTTAAAGTAGCCCACTTCCAAAATGCCTTTTGTCTTCTGGATTTTGTGAAAAAAATTGACTAAATTTAAAAGCATTTCTGCATGTGTTACGCCAGGGGTTTCAAAAGAAAACCTGCCCAATTGCTACTCAAAACTAGCCCAAAACCAGGGTTGCCAGGTTTTCGCAACAACACCCACCCAACTGCTACTCAAAACTAGCCTCTCCGCGTTTGGAGAGGTAAAATACACGTTTTTTGGCTAGGTTCCCTTGATAAATATCACGTTATTTGGGTTGCTCCAACACCACGGACATAAAAAACAATCAGCGGCAACACTGAAAATAAAAAGCGTCAAAACTGCATTTATTATCTGGATTCCATGAAAAATAGAGAATTTGAAAGCTGAAGCTTTGTTTCTATTTAGAAATAGGTCATTGCGCTACAAATTTAGTGAAGCTTTATTCAGCCTCACATCTTTCTCACATTTCTGCGTGTGCAATTTCAGGGTTGCCAGGTTTTCACACAAAACCTGCCCAATTGCTACTTAAAACTAGCCCTGTCGTGTTTTGGAGGGGTACCCAGTAAAAACTGCATTCCGGAGGGTAAAATACATTTTTACAAAATTACAATACACAAATACAAAATTTTCTGGCTGGGTTCCCATGGTAAAATTCACATTCCAGAGCGCCAATGTTGTGCATGTGCAATTTCAAGGTTGCCAGGCTTTCAAAAAACCCACCCACTTGCTACTCGAAACTAGCCCATTTTTTGGAGGGGTTCCCCTGGTAAAATCTGCATTCCAGGGGCTAAATATCATGCTACTGGGGTCGCTCCAACCCACAAACATGAAAAACAACCCACAGCAACACTGTTAAAGTAGCCCAGATCCACAATCTTGGCAACACTGGTTGAGATTCTCAGATCGGTTGCATTTTCCCCCCAATACTGTAGATAAGCAAACTGTCAATTTTAATACCATGATATACCGGTATACCGCTGCAACCCAACCTAGGATCAACAACGATGTCAACAACATGTCTGCTGGCCATAATGGTGTTGCATGCAGAGGATTTTGCATCTGAATGCAATTTATGTTTGCTGTTAATTGCAGTCTTGTCTTTTAAAAAACGCTCATGTCCTGCATATACAAATCATTTTTCAACACATCTGAATTTTCGCCTCAATATACTATACATACAACATGTAAATGTTCTTAGAATTGTACAATTTTTACATTAGGCTTAAAACAGTGCTACGTCAGCTGTAGTATGGTGTGATGATGGATAGCATGTCTTAGTTCCTCCATGTACCCCGTTTGCATCCATTGTGAACTTCAAATCTGTCAGGTAAGTGTTTGATAAGCTGATATCCATGTGCTTTAAAGCCCCAGATCCTGGATATGTTCAAATCCACATGGAACTTCAGGACCAGCAGTGATGGCGCAGCAAGCGGGAGCGTCAACACTTTTCCTACTGACAGCATTGCCACGTCAGTACAAAAATCTTCAACAAGAGTTTGCTCTGTTATGTTCAGACGCCGTTAGAGCTCGGCTCTTCTGTGATTTCCGTAGAGTGGTTTTCTTCGGGCGATTCTGGTACCTCACCTGTCACCGCCATACGGATCACTTTGAGCCAACGCTTTTTCAGTTCCTCGCTTTCTGCTGCGAAGCTGTGGACTGATTTAGACTGAGAGAGTCTGAAGCTCGCGGGAGGGTCGGTGGGTCTCGGGCTGTCATCCACCTGGTAGCCGAGCAGAGGAATCGTTGACTGGGCCTTGACATCCTGTGAGGACAGTAAGTCTTTGTTAGTAAAGGGAAGTGCTGTGCAGGAACAGAAATAGGACGGTTCAGTGAGATAAAAGTGCAGTGACCTGAGGTGCTCCATACAAGTAGAGAACTAGAGCTTCTTTCTGAGGAATGACACACCAGACTTTCTGCCAGGGCTTGTTCTTCTCACAGTACTGCAGGAAGCCACACATGATACTGTTGCCCGAGAACTGAGCTGCTTCAATCTGTGAGGTAGAAGAAGTGAAGTTTAGCACTGTAGTGTAAATGCTTTATCACTCCTGTATGAGATGACAGCGTGAATTTCATGACACCTGTCAAGCAGAAGCCTGGCAATCCTGTCTGGGTCATATTTCACTTCAATACATAATATATTATATATTATATATAATATAATTGAATATATATATATATATATATATATTAGATTTAAAAAATAATAATATTTATATTAATGCTGACAAATTGATTAATTACAATTAATCACATCCAAAATATTAACATTTAGGTATGTGTGTCTACTATGCATATTTATATATAAATACACACATACATGTATATATTTAAGAAATATATAATTTTTTTTTCACATACAAAAATAATATTTATATTAATGTTGACAAATTGATTAATCACTATTAATCACATCCAAAATATATTTATAAATGATTTGCTGTCAAACTGATTAATCACATCCAAAATAAGTTTACTCAATACTTGTGTGTGTACTGTGTAAATTTATCTTATTTATAAATACACATACATACATACATACATGCATGTATATATTTAAGAAATATAATATTTATATTTAAAAAATAATATTTTATTAATGCTGACAAATTGGTTAATCACATGATTAATCACATCCAAAATATTTATATATATACATTTATATATAAATATACTTATTCTTTTTAAATACTTGTATATTTATTTTAATTTATTTTTGACAGTTTCTGTAATTTATTTACAGTTTCAGTATTCAAATAAAAATTCAAAACAACATTCTGACACATTTCAGAAATAAAAAAACATAAGAATATTTTGTTTAAATAAACATGTTAAAACGTCCTAATTATTGAGGTATTTGCTGCATTTCCCTAATTTATACTATATATGCTTAAATTTGTAATTTGTACATTATATTGTATATAGTTAAAAATGTTAATAATATATATATGTAAAATCATCCTGACGAATATCAATGGCAAACAAAAAGCGCAAACTAAAAAGCAAAATATCTGAATACAATAAAAATAAGGCTTCATTTAATTTTTGAAAAATGTAATTTATGGTTTTTTATTGTCATTTTGAGGTGAAATATGAATCTGACATTCACTGAAAGTGAGTAAAACAAAAAGAAGTTCAAAGAAAAGAGTAAGTTTGTTTTTTTTTTGTTTTTTTTTAATAAGCCAGAGCGTTTCATCAAGAGTCAGTTTGCTTCAGTGATTCACAAAGTGACAATTTAGAACAGGGAACAAGCTAAACTATTCCTTCACAAATGATTTAGAATGATTTGCATAATTAACTTTGTAGCTTTGCTCCCTGTTCTAAAGCGTTACCAAACCATATAGTTAAAACATCAGGGAACCAGTGGTAACACTTTATAATAAGCTTTATTAATAATATTAACATGATGCTAAACAGATCATTAGTTCATGTAAATTAGTTAGAAATGAAACTTAAATTTGTATTTTTTATACATACTCATGGATGTCCATCAACTGATCTGTTAAGCATTACTGAATGTTTGTTAATGACTGATTACTGCAAGTTATTACAAAGTGTTACCGACCGATCTTACCGCTGGCGAATTCACCACAACAGTTCGTGGACGTCGTTTTTTCTTCCGTAACTGTATATATATAAAGGTTGTATGATGTCCTTTTTCTGACAGTACAGTGTGTGGTAATTGACACATTTTAGAATGCAATTCCCAGGTCACATGATTCTAAACTCACCTCTAGAATGCCCTTCTTCTTGCCCTCCCTCTCCTCACCGTCTATATGGCCTCTCATGATGGAATAACAGTCTTTGCACACCTTGTTCATCCTATTCCCATCATATTCCAGAGAAGCTTTGTAGTCTGAACACTTCGCACAGACAACCTGAAAGAAATAATAGATCATCTTAGCACATGAAAAGCATTTGAAAACTTCAGAAGCACAATGTTTTTGGTTTGCTGCTGCTTACGTATCCACAGGCCCGACAGTGATGTCTCCTGCGTGTTAAGGCATTAAAGACCTCTTTGCACCTCATGCACATGGTCACCTCATTGTCTCGGATCCAGCGAGGGGCTCTTTTACCCAGTTCTGATATCTTAAGATCCTGCACAGAAATATAGACAAGTGTAAACAATAAAAACAAATCTGGACTAAAACATCCAATTAAACTAACATTATCATTCATATAGTACTTATTTCTAGAATTCTAGAATATAGATAATTTTAATTAAATTAATATTCAAATAACTTAATCATTTTAACTGATTAATTTAAATAATATATTTAAATAATATACATGTATGTATATATATATATATAAATATTACAAATAATATTGTAAAAAAATATATATAATTTTAATAATTGTAATTAAATTGATAATTCTAATAACTTAATCATTTGAATAATTGTATTGATTTAAATATTTTAAACAATTAAAACATTTTAATTCATTAAGTAATTTGTCATTTAATGCTCATTAAATAATATTTAAATAATTCAATATTTAAAATGTTCTCTTATAATATAGTCCTGGTGAATTTTATACTTCTAAGAATACAGACCAAAACATAATTAAAATAAGACAATATGATTATATTATTAAATAATAATATTGTATTTTATTTTATTAATTTAAATATTTTAAATAATTAAATTATTTTCATTTAATTACTAATATGAATAATTTAAATAACTGAATATTTGTCATTTTATTAATTTAAATAATATTTAAATTATTCAAAATTGTAAATACTCTCTTATAATAATAATTGTATTATAATTGTCTTATTATTTAATTTAATTTAAATAATATTTAAATAATTAAATATTTAATTGATTTAAATATTTTAAATAATTTAAATGTAATTTTAATCTGAATAATTTAAATGTTTGTCAATTAAATGTTAATTTAAATAATATTTAATATTTTAAATATTCTCTCACAATAAAGCCCTGGTGAACATTACGCTTCACTTCACTTCACTTACACTGACCGGTACTTCTTCCACATCTTTGAATGCTGACTTAAAGGTTTCATTTTTCTGTAGATAGATGTGTATTGTTTCATCGAATGCCTAAAACACAAATTTTTAAACAATATTTAAAAATGGACTTAATGACTTGATAATAATTCAAAAGTAAAACAGTTAAGATTACATTTTTACCTTTATCCAGCTTTCTTTATCATGTTCAGAGCTGTAATGAGGCAACAATTAAAAACACCCAATATTGAAGAATACACAGTATGCATTATAAATGCAAGCACAGATGGTCCGGTCTATACCTGGCCTGCAGCTCCAATGTCCGTTCCTTTCCGGAAACCTGAAAGGTGTGAGGATAATCATCATTGTACGTCTCCGTCACCTTCATGCCGTCAATGCCGATACGCGTGCGAACCGTAAACTTCTGTCCCACCAAGCTGAACTTGGGAACGCAGTACAGCAGCATGTTGTTGAACTGTGAGAAAACGTTAATAATAGAGATTTAGAATAATACATGGCTAAAATGATCACCAGCATAAACAAAATTCACTCGTCCTTACCAGGAAGAGATATCTGTCCATGGCTGAAGTGTTTCTGGCTGCCAGTTTCAGAATATGACCCTCTTTTATTAACTCATTTGAAGGGTTCACAATGTCCTCTTCCTCCCCCAGCATCTCATAAATCTCCAGCAATTTTTTAAGGTTTTCCTAAGAGACAGAAGACAGTGAAAATAGCCAGCCAATAAACATTAAGAAGCATTTCATTTGTACAGCAGAGGAAGAACACTCACTGTTTTCCTAATGGCAGTGTTGGAATGAGTGGCAGCCATGGCAATAATCTCTAAAGACTCTGCAAAGACAAAGATTTCACATTTAGAAAAGGTCATTTTTAAATGTTAAGAAATCTGTTCCCTCCTGAACTCACTTTCAGCATCCCGCCGGTCTGTGTGATCCTGAGGAAGTTTCTTGAGATAGTCTTTGAGCAGCATCTCGTATCGTGGCACTCTCTGAACCGGCTCCAACATGTGATGCTGCAGCGTCAGACATCCACAAACTTCTTGACCCTAAACACACAAATACAAACACGTGAATTTACAAGCATTAAAGAAGGCGAAAACAAACAGATATATCCAGAAAGAATAAGGCTGGATGATTAATCGAAAATTTGGAACCAACATAATTTTCCCATGTCAGTTATTTCACTTTTTTAATCTTGTTAATACTTTCTAGGGCTGCAGCGATTCCTAGATTCTATTCGAGTATTCGATTTTTAAAAATCCTTGATTGCCCGTGTCGAGTAATACCGGAAAATACCGGAAAATACCGGAAGTGCCGCAGTCCACATATTAAACCCATTTAAAAATCATAATAAAGCAAAACGTTGTTAAGAATTCACAAACGCTACGATTCAGTTAAATAAATATATGCGATGCAGGTTTAATATATGCACTTTAATTATTTACATGCGTGTAGGTAACATACGTGCATCTCAGAGAGGCAGTTGACAAACTGTAATCATTTACATGTGTGGAGCGTCTCAAATTCTGCATGTTGCTGTATTATTACGTTCATCTGGGAACGCAACATGCGCTATTTCATCATATTTGTAAGGTAAATCATTTATAAACCCACGCAAGCACAGGATAACCGTTTATCGCGATTTCAAAATAAAAGTTTTAACCCTCACTCTGAGTTTACACATTTTGGTGTCCACATGTTCAAGAAATTATAGTGGCTGTAGCTTTTCTATTATAAAGAAATGACCAAATATTAAAGATTAAGTGGACATTTTAATTAAATGTTGCTGAGTCAATATTAAACAAGGATTAAACCGCGCAGTAAATGTAAAAACCTAAAAACAGTACTGATGGTCGTTCTTGAACGATTCGTTCATTTTGAACGAATCTTTAATGTGACTCGGGACGAACGAGTCGTCTCGGGGAGAGATTCGTTCAGTCGCGCATGCGCAAAATCCTATTAGGTTCTGTACTGGAATTAGTTCACCAGTTTCGAATCTTCGGGTTTTTGGAGTCGTTCCTTCATCTTATGGATTTGGCACGTGATGAACGAACGACTCGAATCCGAAGACTCGAGAGATGAACTAATCAATTCTTTTTCCGTCTCACATTGCACTGGTTAAGCTTATGGGGCTGTCACGTGATGAACGAACGACTCCAAACCGAAAACTTGTCAGATAAGAGGTGAGGTGAGGTAATCATAGACTAAAGACCCAAATAAACAATGAATTAATCTTTTCTTTTTCTTATAGCATTATAGTTTTGTCTTGTTTGTACTGTGATCAACGTTTGTGTAAGCAGTAGATGTGTTAGGGAAGTAACAAGTAACATTTTTAGTATATTTTGCTAAAATGAACGAAATGACTCGAAAAAAGATTCGTTCATTTTGCTGAACGAGACTCAAAGGTCCGAGTCGGTAAAATGATCCGAACTTCCCATCACTAAAAAAACAGGCCGTTGGCGCCCACTGCAGGCATTTGTTGTAATGCGTAATGTACATTAGTTCTGTTGTTTATAATACATTACGTATTTGAACAGTTTTGTTCAGTAAAACCATGATTACTTGCTTTGGATACTTTATTTGAACTAATTATTGCCTCATTGCTATTATATATGTATTTTAAGTCCTTTTAAAGGTTATTGTTTACTTGGGTCTATTTTTATTACTACAAAAATAATTATAATTATCCGATTAGTCCATTAATCATCAGAATAATCGAATATTTGATTACCAGAATAATGTTTTTGTTTATTGCGCTTGTGTCTATTGCAGTGTCTCGCGTTTAAGATTCCTTGTCAAGTTAACAGAATTTAAACTTCAACACGCAGCCGCTCATTAATGTCAGTTCCCAAAACAGTGGACCAATCAGAAGACAACAGAGGCGGGGCGAGCACTGCAAACTTTTGTTTACAGTAGCAGGTTGGCATGGCAACTTTCTTTTGTGTTTAAGAGTAATAAACAGCAGTTTAAGACTATATACAATAATGATGACCTGGATTTCCAGAATGATGGCTTTAAATGGAGGCGATCGGTCCGTCCATAGCTTCAGCAGCTCCATGGCATGATCAAAGTTCCTCACATATTCAGCGTACATCTTCAGAAAGGGCGTGAGTTTTTGTAGGATGTCCCCAATGCGAGGTGTTGTCGTCCTGGAGAACAATCTCAGAGCATTAAGACCATATTGAACCCAAAATTACATTTGCAAAGAGTGTGAATGTCTTACCATTCTCCCATGCGTTTTTCCAGGTCGGGCAGAAGGAACTGGCTGTGGAAGGTATTAATGGAAGTGATGTTGGAAAAGATGTTTTTCACCACATCCATGGGGAACGTGTCTTTTTTCGCCTCTTCTAACAGCTTGGTATAGAACACCTGCAGGGCCAGAGTTAGATGATGTATGGTCTGTGTGCATACTACTATATTTAACATGTTCAGGTTGCCATATTGAACAACAATGCTGCAGTACTGGTTTCAAACTAAGGGAGTTGCAAGAGAAAAAAAATGCCCTCATGAAAAACAAAATGAGCACTTACCTTATCTAATAAGTTGAGTCGTGCAACATAAGCCTTTTCTGTCTGCAGAAGTTCATTTGCTATCTTGTAGAGCTTCTGCTCATTAGTTTCCTAAACAAAAGAAGGTCAGGTTTAACATAAATACTGTATCAGATGCAAATCAACATCATTTTTTATATTTCTGTCTCTGTTATTGGCCGAATGTTTAATACAACTGCTACAATTTTACAATTATTCAAAAATCTTTGATGGTGAATAATGTCATATTTCAGACCACAAAAATAAATAAATAAAATAAAAAATATTTTACATAAAATATTTGACAATAATTAATTAATAAATAAAAGCATTACTACAAACACTACTACCATTTAATTATAAAACAAATATTTTGTTCACATTGCATAAATGACAATGAAAATAATGCCAATATTACAAAAATATGAATAGTCTTTTAGCAAAATACAAATTATTTTTTTTAGGGTACAAATGGAATTATATAGTGACCAGAATTGTTAACCAAATAATATTATTAATTATACAATAAATAATTAAAAAAACAATTAAATATTCTAATTAGCATTTTAATTAATATTAAATTAAATAAAACTAAAATATAACAAATGGAAGTAAATTAATTATGTAGTGGCCATACATGTTAAACAAAAATATTAATAATATTAAAATAAATATGTAAAACAATAAAATATTCTCATTTTTTTAAATTAATATTTGAAAACTTAAAACTATGATACAACACAAATAAAAGTAAGCGAATTATGTAGTGGCCTAAAAGTAAAACAAATAGTAATAATAATAATGTAAAACAATAAAATATTCTAATTCCATTTTTTTATTATTGTTAAAATAATTAACACTACAAAATAATAATAATAATAACATTAATAATAATAATAATAATAATAATAATAATAATAAAAACTACAAAATAACACAAATGGAAACAAGTGTATTATGCAGTAATCGAAAATGTTTTTAAAAAGAATATTAATAATAATAACAAACAATTAAAAACAATAAAACATTATAATGAATATGTTAATTAATATTTAAATTAATACAAATGGAAGTAAGTTAATTATATAGTGGGCAAAATGTTAAACAAATAATATTAAAAATAATCAAATAAACATGTAAAACAATAAAATATTCTAATTAAGATTTTCATTAATATTAAAATATTTTCATTAATTCAAACTATGATAAAGTGTTAAATACTACTACTACTACTACTACTACTAATTAAATAAAAACAAATTAATATATTAATGAATATTCAAATATTTAAAAATATGAATATGACCTCTACTCACTTTTTAAAATGAAAAGCGATCCAAGTTTACATTTTACTTCACACAAGTTTGTTTTCAAATTTGCCGTTGCCAGCTCTTCTTGAGGCACTATAAATCATTCAGATTGTCTAAAGTACTGAGCTTTAACCTTGTTTTAACTTAAATTATACAAGACATTTTTGTTGAATTTGCTGAAAGGGAACTATAAGACTGCAGATGTCCTTTGGAAACCCAGCTCAGCACAGCAGTTCACATGGCTGAAGGAAAACTGAGCTCTGAACATAAGGGTCAAGGGCAAAGCCAATTCAGAGGTTGACTCCCACTCCACCTACATTCCTCACCTCACCATAACATTTTTGTCCCCCTCTTTCTCTCTATCACACCCATACACAAGTGAACACCCACTGGCATACGCACGCTGTACACGCTGAGGTCTGTTAAAGGAACTTCCTGATGTACACTGCCCACAAGCAGTGCTGCTATCTGGCTGTCAGCACTTTGAAGACACATAGCCTAGCCTTCTTATCAGAATCTACAACCTCAGCTCACATAAATAACCTTTGAACTATTTCGAACACCCTCCACCACTTAGCTGATGAAAGAAACCAAGCTAACTACCAATACAGCAAATGAAAGGATGGATAAGAGGAAACAAGTTAAGCCAATAAAAGAGGGACTGGTGTGGACAAAGGATAAAAGATCTGCACTCTTGAAGCCTCACACATGTTCACATACACAGAAAATCTGGTCTTTGAATTTAAGAATTAAATTAAATACCATTAAAATAATTAAAAGTATAAAATAACATAAATGGTAAGATGTAAATCATATATTTACCTTAAAATGTTAATCAAATAACATTATTAATGATAAACAACAACATATTTTAAATAACATTTGAATTAACATTTAAAAACTTACAAATATGATATAACACAAATGGAACTGATTTTGTAGTGGCCAAAAATCTTAAACAAATAATATTAATAACAATAAAAGTAATAAAATATTCAAATGAACATTTTTTAATAATAAAACAATAAAATAAATGTTAAACAATAAAATAGTCTAATTTCTTTTTTTCAATTATTATTAAAATGACCAAAATGTTAAACAAATAATATTAAAAATAATACAAAAAAACCCCTACAAAATAACACAAACAGAAGCAAGCAAATTTTATAGTGACCAAAAATGTTAAAAATGTTAATAATTAAATAATTAAAATGTAAAAATGTTAATCATTGAAATTAAGATAAAACACAAATGGAAGTAAGATTTGTTAACCAACATTTTAATTAATATTAAAATAATTAAAATTATGATATAACATAAATGGAAATAAGTGAATTTTATAGTGGCCAAAAATGTTAAACAAATAATATTAAAAAAAAAAAAGTAAAACAATAAAATATTCTAATTCATTTTTAAAAATGTAAAATAAATAAATACATTTAAAAATTAAAAAAATAACAATACAATAAAATAAAAATAATAACAATAAAAACTACAAAATGACACAAATGGAAGAAAGCAAATTATATTTTGACCAAAAATGGTTTTAAAAATAATATTAATAATAATAATAAAACAAAAAAAACATTATAATTAATATATTAATTAATATTCAAACAATTAAAACTATGATATAACATAAATGGAACTAAATGAATTTTGTAGTAGCCAAAATGTTAAACAAGTAATATTAATAATAATAAAATAAATATGTAAAACAATATAATATTCTAATTAATTATAATATATATTATTTAAATGACAAAAAACAATACAATAAAATAAAAATAATAGCAATAAAAAAACCAAAATAACCAAATAATATTATTAATTGTAAAATAATTAATTATTAAAATGACAATAAATAAATAAATAACAATAAAATAAAAATATTAATAACAACAAAACCTACAAAATGACACAAATGGAAGCAAGCAAATAATGTTTTAACTAAAAATGGTTAACATATTGACCAATATATTAATTAATATTCAAATATTTAAAACTATAAAATAAATACAAATGGAAGTATGGAAAGTATTTAGTAACCAAAAATTCTGAACAATTCCAAACAATTCTGAAACTGTCTTATATTTAAATGTATTCTGTTCATCCTCGCAACCAACTTCAGCAAGTGCATGCTGGGATGCTTTTTAAACACCACTGAAAGCATTCACATGCATGCTGGACACTTGCCACCTGCATTTCCATCACTATCCAATCCAACTAATTCATTCCAAACAAATCATTTCATTTATTCATCAATTTACTGACCACATGACTAAGCATTTAAGCATGAGCTTTCAGGTTTTTAAAACCACAACATACATTTCAGTGACTATATCAGAGACTATATCCTCCAGAGGAAGGATTTAAATAAAATTCATTTGCTTGATAAAAATATACATTTAATTCATATTGGAAATACATAGCAGCTGTTTTCCAAAAGCAAATGCACTTAAGTCACCCAACAGCCTTGAGTGCATAAATGTACTATAATGACAGATACTGTAATCAGACTAACTACGAGTTAGTGAAGACAAAACTGAAAGCATTTATACATCTGCAATGTTTTCTACAGAGGAAATGAAGGCCTGGCTTGTAAGACTAAAGGTTAAAGAAAAAAAAAAGAAACAGGCTCTAACTTGAACGTCAGCATGTAAATCTGGCGGATGAGACAGCACTTTGCTCAGCTGTGCCTGAGGTGTCAAATAACTGTATGACAGTGTCACTACCAACTCACACAAACAGACTCAGACTCACACAGACATACAACATCTGAACAGAACAAAATACTCCTCAACAATCCTTTCAGCAAAAACATCTTACCTTCTGCTCCGGGACGCTGTTCATCACAACGTCACCCTGCTCCAGCGCTTTCCTCTCTTCCTCTTCGGCCTGAATGTGAGCGTGAGGCGGATCTACACAATCCTCGTCCATAATTTCCCTCTTAGCCACATCTCCAGCATCTCCGTTCACCAGTTCCTGACTGTCAATCCTCACGTCAGGAACCGTGTCGTGCGTAACTCTGTCCATGTCCTGATTCTTGTCCCGTTCTCTGTTCTTTTGGGCTAGAACCCCATTAGGGGGTTTGAGCGCATGGCGCGGGCTGTTCGCAGCAGAGCCGGAGTCTGTGGGCTGCTCCGTCTGTCTCTGGCAGTTTTTGTGAGCCGGGCTGCAGTTAGGAGATCTGCTGACCTGCTTCAGAGGAGCGCCCTCCCTCCGACTGTCTGTGTGACTGAGAGAGAAAGCAGAGGAAGGTCACCTTCTTTAGCACTCCAAAAAACTAGTAACTTTTAGAGCTGGCGAGCAGAAAGAGAAAGATGCAGAGAAGAAGAGAAAGATGTGTTGCTCGTGTGAATGTGATGCCGTTACAAAAGTGTTGAACAAACTTCCTCTGTCTTGTGGAGCGGCGATGTGTGTGCGTTTGTAGGGGACGTGTGAATGAGCGGGTCATGGGAGGAGTGGAGGAAAAGAGGATAGGATGGGAGGAACTGGGAGGGTGAGGAGAGGTAGAAAGCGGCTGCAGAGCGTCCCATGAGACGCGGCTGCCCTACTTCAGAATACATGCCAACATGCAAGAACACACATTTACACACTCGAGAGGGAGACACTCAAGTCTTTCTCTTTTGAACAAAATGCTTTCAGGAACAGTGGGAGCAGACTATAAAATATGTAAGAGATCATGTGCGGTGCATCCAGACAGTCTGGTCACTCTTTTATCACCCTGATGGGGTTTATTTTGTGATAATGACCGGATGACTGGACAGGATCGAACTTATTACACGGCTGCTTAATAAATAAGTAAATAAATGGATGTGAAATATTAATTTGAGCTGAAATCATTTTACTACGAGACTTGCTTCATCAAATTGAGCTGCTTTGAACCAAAAATATTTTACATTTTATGCACTTTATTGAAAGGGAACGTCTCAGTTTTCTAATAATGTCATTATGTTTTGACTCAAATTCAAGATATGAGATATAATAGATTTGGTTTACACCTCATTAAAGAGAATCAAAATGACATTTATATTTTAATTTTTGCAGTAAACTGGTAACATTTTGCAATAAGCTCCCATTAGTTGATGTTAGTTACTAAAATTATTTAATAATGATACATTAATTTGGTAACACTTTACAATAAGGTGTCATTTGTTATCATTAGTTAATGTATTAACTAATATGAATGAGCAATAAAGAATTCATTTATTACACTATTTGTTAATCTTCGTTCATCTTAGTTAATAAAAATAGTTTATTGTTAGTTCATGTTAGTTCACAATGCATTAACTAACATTAACAAATACAACTTGTGATTCCAATAATGCATTTGTAAATGCTGAAATAATATTAACTAAGATTAATAAATAAAATAAAAAAAGTGTTGTTCATTCTTAATTCACAAACAACTAATGTTGTTAATTAATGTTAACTAATGAATCTTATTGTAAAGATTTACCATTAATTTGTTATAGTATTTATTAATTTTTGTATATGCCAGTTCATAAAAGTACAACTGTTTATTGTTAGTTCATGTTAGCTGAGGTCCATTAATCTTAAGAAATACAACAAGGTTTCATTAGTTAACTACTTTAGTTAACATGAACTAAGAATGAACAATACTTCTACAGCATTTATTAATCTTAATGTTAATTTCAGCATTTACTAATGCATTATTAAAATCACACGTTGTGTTTGTTAACATTAGTTAATGCACCGTAAACCAACATGACCTAACAATAAATGACTTTTATTTTTATTAACTACCATTAAAAAAGATTAATTAATGGTGTAATAGATGTATTGTTCATTGTTTGTTCAAGTTAGATAATACATTAACTAACATTAACTAATGCAACATTTTTGTAAAGTGTTACCATTTAGGTTAATGATAGTTAATAAAAATACAACTGTTTATTGTTAGTTCATGTTAGCTGAGGTCCATTAATTTTAACAAATGCAACTTTTAATTTTATTAATCTATTAATAAATGTTCAAAATTAACATCAACTAAGAATAATTATAATAATTTACAATAATGTTTCATTAGTTAACATAAACTAAGAATTTATTTATTAACTAAGCATTTACTAATTAACCAAAATGGTAACACTCTACAATAAAGTTCCTTTAGTTAATGTATTAACTAACATGAACAAACAATAAACAATACATTTATTACAGTATTTATTAATCTTAGGTAATAAAAGACTAAATAAGCATTTACTAATCACGAGTTGTGTTTGTTAACATTAGTTAATGCACCGTAAACCAATATAAAACTAACAATGAACGACTGTGTTTTTATTAACTAGTATTAACAAAGATTAATAAATACTGTAATAAATGTATTGTTTATTGTTTGTTCATGTTAGTTAATACATTAACATTAACTAATGGAACCTTATTGTAAAGTGTTACCGTTTTGGTTAATTTTAGTTAATAAAAATAGAACTGTTTATTGTTAGTTTATGTCAGTTGAGGTCCATTAATGTTAACAAATACAACTTTTCATTTTATTAATTTATTAATAAACATTAGTTAACTACTTTAGTTAACAGTAACTAAGAATGAACAATACTTCTATAGCATTTATTAATCTTAATATTAATTTCAACATTTACTAATGCATTATTAAAGTTGTTGTGTTTGTTAAAGTTGTTTGTTAACATTAGTTAATACACTGTGAACTAACATGAACTAACAATGAATGATTGTATGTTTATTAACTAACATTAACAAAGATAATAAATAGTGTAATAAATGTATTGTCCATTATTCATGCATGCTAGTTAATACATTAACTAATGTTAACAAATGACACCTCATTGGAAAGTGTTACCTGAATAATATATGCTTTGGAATGATTTTTAATTGTTTGCTCCTATTAAATGTAGTTACCAAACAATTAACATAATTAGAAAGCTGAGACTTTGTTTCTTCAAAATGCACATTTGTCTCCACAAATGCATTATTGCAATTTCTGACTTAAAATGATAGAGCACGTCAAATATAGCAATGGACCAATCAGAATCAAATATTCTATGGCGCCGTGTAATAAGAATATTTTTTTGACGCATGAACAATAAATAATAGAGATGCACAATATAGAAATCATGACAATACCAATAATAAATATGTTTATATCATATAAATAAATAAATAGTTTATATCATATCATATAAAACATATCATCATATAAAAAAGCAGCATTCATTTCTAAAGCCAAATTTTAGCTTATTCTTGTTTCTGTATGAGTACAAATCAGGCATTAGAATATAATAATGTACAGTAGAGAAGATGAATAATTGTTCCAAATGAAAAAATAGTCTTGATAATATTTGCTTCTTATCCAGACCAATACTGATATAAAATTATGATGATAATATTGGCAATATAGTCACTGATATATTGTGCATCCTTAAAAATCATAACTCCACAGAAGTACACTGTAAAGCCATTATCCATTCATAACTTCACATAAGCGTGCATAAACCGAACAAAATTAAGCCACAATGTAAGGCTTTGTGGTTCATGCACACACACACACACACACACACACACACACACACAGATATCCTGCACCTCCAGCTGTTTCCCTGTCTACGGCCCACCTGCCCTCTAGATCAGATAGCGTTTCCTGTGAGATAGAGAATGGAGATGTGGATCTGAGGGTACGGAGCACTACAGTGAACACTCTAGATTACAGAGGGCTATTAATACACCGTTGAGCTCTGGACCCGTTAAGACTGATTAATATGTGCTATCTAATATCTTGTTCAGTGCATGACTCGAAACATTTCAAATCTGTCCCGTGCAAAGAACAAACACTATTTATTAATCTGGTTTGATGAAATGTAGTTACAAACAAGTTGAAATTAAGCTATCGAATGAAACCACACAAGTAGGACAGTATGGATTTCATTGTTTTTTCCCATGAGGTTGTAAACCAATCCCCTGCAGTTGTCTGAGGTCACGGCTCTTCGGTCAGCATTTATAAGTACGTGTTGGTCCAGGCCAGACAGCTGCAGGAGTTATCAGACCCCGGTTTGCTCCATCAACCCGTGCGCTCTAGAGCTTACAGGATGAATTCCTGCACAGATTCTGACCCACACAGAACACAATGGCACTAGACCGCCAGGCAAAACAGGATAAGGGCTTGCAGGGATTTATTTGTGAGGAACTGGGGTTAATGGTCAGCCCATTTTGTTATAATGGCCATATGGTTTCATATGACCTGAGTACACCGATACTGAGCTACAGACTTACAGCAGATGAAGGGAGTGAGTATTAGTCAAACAAATGCTTTAAACTAATTTTATCATGGTTAAGGGTTAGTTATTAGTGTTTAAACCCATGCAACTGTTGTAAAAACAGTAATGCACTGTTTTTAAGTGGCTTATTTCATAAAACAGCATGTGATAGAATATAAATAACTGAATGCATTAACAATATGTCACAAAAAATATTATTTTACAGATAATATAGTATATTGCAAATTTCATGTTACTTGAAGAGACATCCACAATTGTTCCGCTACAGAACAATTACATAAAGTCAAGCCGCAAATTTCGAAAGAACTGTGTGCTTTAAAAACATAACATACATAACTACCAAATTTGTAATGTGCTTGACAAATTAGATAAGAATGAATTGAATATTTAGCAACCTATGTTTTTTTGTTTTTAAATCTTTCAATGATTTTAAAAATTATATTTAAGGTACAGTCTGCAATTTATGTTGTAGAATAAAACATGAAAGTCTCTTCAAATAATGTGAACCACAGATCTTATTTTACTCTTAAAAGCCCATTAGAAATTCCAGAGGGAGGCCACGGCGAATTAGCTTTCCAGGTTGGCCTACAAATGATTGAACATCTCTATTGGCAGCAGTAAAATATAAGGCATGAGCCATTATAAAGTATAAATCATTGCACTTATGTTGAATTACAGCAGTTTTAAGCATGGTTGTGTCTGAGCTAACAGTGAAAAAAAGATTGCTAGGCATAAGGTAAATTGTTAAATCAATCTTACCTCCTGTGTTGAAGTTTTTCACACACAAGAGTAAATGTCTCATACAAAACCAGTTCTTTCCACAATGCTTGAGAAACACTGAACAGAACGTTAAAAAACCTAGCTTCTGCTTTTTGATCTTGTGTAATGTGAAGACATGGGAAGACATTTCTTTACAGTAATTTAAAGTTACACAGTGGTTTCTGGTTTCTGGTTTCTGACACAATATTCCCCTCTATATCATACAAACAACACAGAAATTAATACTTTTATTCAGTAAGGATGCATTAAATTGACCAGTTTCTATGATTTCTATGTCATAAATTTGAACTTTTGAACTTTCTATTTAATAATGCTAAAAAAATGTTTCTTGAGCATCAAATCAGCATATTAGAATGATTTCTGAAGGATCATATGACACTGAAGACTGCCTACTGAAAATTCAGACTTGCATCACACAAATAAATTACTTTAAAATACATAAAAACAATTACTTTAAATTGCAATAATATTTCACAATATTAATGTTTTTACTGTATTTTTGATTAAATAAATGCAGTCATGGCTTTCAAAAACAGCTAGACATGTGTTTGTCCAAAACAACTTACAGTCCCTGAGAGATGGTTTAAGCTGGTCCTTAGCTGGTCATGAGCTGGTTTAAGCTAGCCATGTGCTGGTCCTGAGCAGGAGCAAGTTGTTTAGGAACAGCTTAGGACCAGCACATGACCAGCTAAGGACCAGCTTAAACCAGCAACCATGCTTCAAAACATACCTAACCAGGATATGCTGGGATATAATGGGTGCTTTCAAGGTATATCTTTGCAAATGCAAACAAGATCAATGTCAGTATCTACATATCCATGAACAAAGGAAAGAGAGGTTTCCAAGTTTACCTGTTCTCCTCAAAGCGGCTGATGAGGTTGGACACTAGGCCCTTCCCTATCGCTCCTCCTCCTACTCCCCCCTCCATGTTAGGATTGATGGGTGACGTTCCAGCAGCCAGAGGAAAGGAGACTTCCGTCACCGGACTCTGAAGGTGTGCTGGCTTAGGAGGCACTGCAAGAAAAGTCACTATGAGGACAGAGACTGTAAAAAATAGCATTATATGACCAGTGTGAGTAGAATCAGGTTCCACAAACTCCATGCAATGTCACTAGAGTGGCACAAGCATTGTGAACTTAACAGGCATAAGTGCCCTGGATCATGTGAGGTTAAGTGTGTTGCTTAAAGGGATAGTTCGCCCAAAAATGAAGATTTTGTCAGTAATCACCCTAATGTTGTTCCAAGACAAGTTTATCTTCGAAACACAAATTAAGATATTTTTGATGAAATCCGAGAGCTTTCTGACCCTGCATAGACAGCAAAACAACTGACCTGTTCAAGGCCCAGAAAGGTAGTAAGGACATTATTAAAATAGTCCACGTGACATCAGTGGTTCAACCATAATTCTACGAAACTACAACAACACATTTGTGTGCAAAGAAAACAAAAATAATGATTTTAGTCACCAATTTCTTCTCTTACTTGTAAGGCTCCCTTCCACTAAAGATTTTTCTGGTCAACTAGTAGTCGTTCATTTTAAGCATTAGTCGCACGTTTATTAATAAACCATATAAATCGTAATTATAAGCCTTTGATTTCCTACATAGCCTAAAACGTGCTCAAGCGCACACAAAAAAGTTTGCCACAGTGCACCGGCAGATATAATAATTAAAAATGTGTCAGGAGAAACAGTAAGGAGATTGTATTAAAGTTTTAATAATTTATTGATAAACTAGTGCTTTCTTAGTTTTTGGTTTAAGAGATGAAGTCGGCGACACTGACTTGTCATCTCTGCAGTAGTGATGCACCTGTATGCATGTTTCATATGGATTACATAATCTAAGAATATTTGTTTTCTATTTGAATTGGTTCATTTAAAAGTAGTTTCACTCTTTATAGGTATACTTTTCATGTCTGTAGGGCAAGTATGCACAAAGTTTTGAAGTGACACGTGACCAAGATGGCAGAAAGCGCATCCTGTTTGCTTTAATTATTTTACAAAAGCGCAACGTTTCGTTGTTATTCTGAGTGCACACAAATAAACATAGACTCTTTACAGAATCGAAAGGTGTATTACTTTTATCTGTATGACAAAAAAAGATGGAGTATTTTATAAGCAAGTGACTGCATCGGCGCCTCCATCTGCCATGCAGTAAGTGCGCTACTATTCAGCTTCCACACTCCGCACAGACACTTCAATAACACACATTTTTCTAGGTTAACATTAAGTTGACTATTAGGGGGCAGCCCTACTTCCTTCTCAGTCTTCGACATACATTCATGAGATGGACTATTTTAATAATGTCCTTACTGCCTTTCTGGGCATTGAACGTGTCAGTTGCTTTGCTGTCTATGCAGGGTCAGAAAAATATCTTACTTTGTGTTCTGAAGATGAATGAAGGTCTTACAGGTTTGGAACAACAAGAGGGTGAGAAATTACTGACAGAAGTTTAATTTTTGGGTGAACAAACTGGCCCGGAGCTTTCACTACACTCTTAACCGCATCAACAAAGTGCCCAAATAGAACATATACATGGGAAAACCCCTAACGGTAAAGTACAGTAAAGGAAGCATTTTTTTTTATTGCAGGAAGGCCCACTGTTCTCCACAGTTTAGCTCCAACCCCAGTGAAACACACCTGAATCAGCTAATCAAAGTATTCCGGCTCACTAGAAATGTCCAGCTGGACTCTACAGGATATTGGTCCACCAAGAGCAGGATTGGAAACCCCTGGTTTAGTGCTCTTAAACTGGAAGCTGTAACTGTAATCACCACAAGGTGGCAGTGTAACTTTAGTATGTTTCAGTGGAACCTGATAATACTCGGCAAGGTGAGATGAAGTGCATCTGGAAGCCAAAGAGTCTGTCTCTACCTGCGGAGAGCGACTCACAGCTAATCTCAGTCTGATGGGGTGGAGATACTACAGCGCTCACGGCTCCATCCAGTCTGTCTCAATATAAACAGTGGCCGCCCCTTTCAATTCACACATCTCTAATTCAGTGAGTGTGGTCTTTAAGGTTTATGCAAGTGGGATTTTTGCCTTTAATTTCACATGAGAATACAGAGATACATTAAAAACGATTCTAGGAAGGAGGAAGTCGGTTATGACTTGATCTGATGATGCATTTTAAAAAGCAGTCGATGTTCTGAATAATTTTCAGCAAATATGCAGAGTGATGACAAAAAGCAAAGGAACTTCACAAATGTTTAACCGTGACTCTTATCACTAGGAAATTGTTCACACTTTTCAAACACGACAGACAATCTGCCTAGTGATTGAGCCGGGGTTCAAGGATGCTTTAAGGTTGCCGTACTTATTACAACAGTGCTATTTCAGCATTAATCAGTAGCCATGCTGATTTGAATCCTGTTAATGGTAACATTCAGTGTTAAGGGCTTGTTATAAAAGGAAAGATGAGTTTCCAAGGATATGAAAGGTTCCTTATGGAATCATAGATGCCATAGATGTTATGTGTCTGTGCATATTCTTAATATCTCCATACCTTGTGGTTTGGGATGCAATGGTGGCCGTCGGCCTGAAACTCTTCCATTTACTCCAGTAAGGCTCTTATTGCTGAATCTGCATCCACGACTCAACTTCTCACTGCGATGACCTTGCTCATCAGGACTGCTGCTACCAACAGCTGCAGGAGAGAAAAAAGGGATGGAAATAAATGGTGTGGTAGCAATTTCAATAGCAGTTTTATCTAATTGCTTCAAAGCCATGCTAAGTGCAAACTTCAGTTGAGTATCAAGAACATGCAAATACAGCACTAACAGTGTTCTTGTAAATACACTTTCTGTGCAGAAGTGAAATGCAAAAGGTCTGTTTTTTGTGTTTCTGATATCAGTCAGGGGTAGTATAAAAGTGGCCTTGAAACTAAAAGTGACTTAAACTTGAAACAAAGACTAAAAATAACCACAAGTTCCTCTGTGTCGATTGCGGAACATACACAGCGCTTTGGATTGTTTGGATGATCAATATTCAACCTATGAGGAAGCTTTTTTGTTCACCTCAACCAAGAAATGTTTCCTGAAAAACAGCTTTGGCAAATACTGTAAGGCACGCAGCCATGCACGTATCTTTTCAACAATGACAGCTGACCTCGAAAAGTTCAGATCTAAAAATGACAGAACTGAATTTTTCATGTGATCCATTTTAGATGTGAAAAAACTGAAAATGACCTTGGTTCCCATGTTGTACAAGAAAAACTGCAAACTTTCCAAAACAACAAAAACTAAATATCAGTAAGCTATTTTTACTGGAAAAGTTGGACTAGTGATAAAATCTACTCTCATAAGAAATAACAAGGCCTTTTGAAAAAAATTATTTCTTTATTAATATACAT
Source organism: Labeo catla (assembly GCA_012976165.1). Taxonomy (NCBI): domain Eukaryota; kingdom Metazoa; phylum Chordata; class Actinopteri; order Cypriniformes; family Cyprinidae; genus Labeo; species Labeo catla. The sequence continues at coordinate 99,601 of VONZ01000573.1, read as the reverse complement.
CAACATCTAGTCAACATAAATTGCCTTTGCAAGTCATTATACTTCAATAATGTAACATATTTGTGAGTAAAACAAGATAAAATGTTGGGACTCAGGTTTATCAATGAGAAAAAAAACTGGATGGCAAAAACATTCTTTGGAAGGTTTTTTGAAAAAGGGGTTAAAAAAAATACGAGGACCTGGTGATGTCACGCAAAAAGAGAAGTAGTTTCAGAGGTGGAGCAAATTGTTTCTTTAAAAAAAGATTCTGATGTTAAGATTTTCAAAATTCCCCTTTTGTTTCCTTAATGCATTTTCATGTGAAGCAGGACATGCAACAAGAAAAAAAATTTAGGACGAGAACTGATTCAATCTTGAATGTTACACACCAGAATGAAGCCAGAACAAAGCAAATGCAGTCTCTGTTAGCTAACACTGTCTGGCCGTGGTGATGTAAACACAAAAGAAAACATCATTAGGTTTTGATGATTAAATAAAGGCAAATGACATGCATTATGGGACAGTTCATTTAAATAATATGTTATTTAAATATGAGTTTGGCAAGCAGTTACATTTCGGTATTTCCCCAATTAGTTAGTAGGTAAGCAAAGTAGGTACTTGGTCTTGCATGCTTGAAATAGCTGCCTGGAGCAGTTGCAAATATGACTGTGGAATGAACTGTGCTCTGTCACACAACTAACGCATGAAGTTTGCAGACAAAAAATGCCATCGCAAGAGCTTCAAGGCCACTATGACATCATTAGTGCACACTAAAGTCAAAACACCCTCCAGTCATAACACTTTAAGGCTCACAAACCTACTGAGGGCTATGTAGGTGCAATTCTGGTTTAGATTCCTCTTTCAGGTTATTCTTTCTGTTTGACCACAGCACTTACTGAATTTAGAAAGAGTCAAAGGCAATTCACAGGAAGAATGATGGTTATAACTATATTTGCATCACCATAGCTTTCTGTTTATTAAAAGCACGTTGCTTATTAAATGCCTGCTGATTTAAATGCTCAAGTACTTTAACGTCAGTTGGATTTTAACTGGCTGTCAATGTCTTTATCATTCATTAGCTGGAAATAATTGTTCTGAAAATGATTTTTCCTGTGTTCTGTTATCGTTATAGTGGTGTGGACTTCCTATTAAGGCCTGTTCACAAGAAGAACGATAACTATAACGATAACTACATTTATAACTATATTAGCATCCACACCAATGGATGACAATGCTCTGCATATTGTACTACAGTTATGTCATCTGCTGTTTTAAATGCTTAATGTTAAAAAAATGAATAAAGTAAAAAAGTAAAAATTGTCTGATAATTTACTCACACCTTAGTCATTCAAGTTGTTCATGTCTTTCTTTCCTCAGTCAAAAAGAAAGTAAGGTTTTTGAGGAAAACATTCCAGGGTTTTTCTCCATATAGTGGACTACAATGTGAGCCAATGGGTTGAACGACGAGGCAAGACAAGTGTTTGAGATTGAGGTATTTAAACTGTATTTTTTAAAATGAAAATAACCAATCGTTTCGCTAGATAAGACCCTTCTTCCTCGGCTGGGACTGTTTACAACCGCATTTGGGATCATTTGAAGCCACATTTAAACTGCATTTTGGAAGTTCAAAATTGGGGCACCATATCAGTCCATTATATGGAAAAAAATGCTGAAATGTTTTTCCAAAAAAACCATAATTTCTTTACGACTGAAGAAAGAAAGACATGAACATCTTGGATGACAAGGGGGTGAGTATATTATATGTGAATCTTTGTTTTGGAAGTGGACTTCTCCTTTAAGACGAGCATTTGTGGTTAAAAAGTAAATAAATTTGGAATTTTTTTTTTTTTAGAAAATGAGCGATCATTTCACTAAAAAAATCCTGGAAAGTAACATAAAATTAACCTCTCCAAAATGTCTTAAGCTGACTTGCTGACTCATAATCAGAACACTAATATGTTTTCAAAAGTTTCATTTTGAGTCCATAAACGTACAATACACAAGTTCACACAGCGTTAAGTTATTTTGAAAGTCTGGATCTCTTTTTTAATGACAGTCTTAGAATGCCTTATTTGAGTGGAAAGAACCGGACACCCAAGTCTGTCGCTTTGCTTTGTAAACCGTCTTGTTACAGGCACTCATGCAAATGATGTCTTGCCCATGTCTTGTTAAATTAAAGCATGGGGATGTTAAATGCATTAGGGAGCACAAAGATAGGCTTTCTATGGCCTTCCCAGCTTCATCTGGCCCTCTTTTCTTTACTGCAAACATCTTAGGCCAATCGGCTGCATGGGACTGTCCATGTCTGAGGATGAATGATGCTGTTGTGCTGGAAGTAAATATATGGTGGTGGTGTAAGGACAGCTTCATGTGTGATTGGTCTATTCATCTCAGTTTTGGCTCAGTTTGTGGATGGGATTGAAACAAGCTTTCTTTGACGGACCAGAGAATGCCTCTAAATGCCTGCATTACACTAATATCAGATTATTTTAGTGTCTACAAAATAAATATATATATATATATATATTTTGGTAATATCCTCAAGGCTATTTAATATTCATTATGAATGTCTTTTTGTTGCCTGTGTGTACATAATGTTAAGTCTTGTATAAACTTTTTCAGTATTTGAACAAACCCTAAGCTTATGTAATAAAGCAAACACCTAGCAACCATTCAGAGTACTCTAGTAACCAACAGTGAGATTTGCACAGGCATGTTTCCTAGAGCACTATGATTTCCGTGATGCAGAAACTGTGGACGGAATCACGAAATCCAGTCATAACAATGGAATTTACTGTATAACAAAGAATGTCACGGAATTTGCCAAATTTTGGTTGAATAAATCAAAAGTAGGTCAGTAAAATTTACACTTAAAACGCAATATGGACTAGCGTTTGTGAATATTAAGCCACAAAAAACTACTTAAATATGAATCCTGCATGTTCTGCATGTCTCTGTGTGAATGAATGGCGCAGATACGCGGTTTTGTTTACTACACACATACTGAAGCCTCTAGAACTGTTTTGAGAATTACTTCATGAGCATTTTACCATTTCTTTAGAGAAAACATATCCACAAGTTTCCTACGCCCCATGAGGCCTTGCGTCAAAAGTGGGAGTGTCTTCTGGTTCAAAGTAAACAAGCGGGACAGGACACTCATTCATTCAACAGTTCACAGGAGTGACGGGCAAATGAAGCCTCGTGAAGCACCGAGACTTTCCTCTGACTGTTTTGGGAAAAGATTCAAAGCTTCGAGAGTGTCGAAAACAGTGCGATCTGGTGGTTAGTAAAAATAAAGCAGCCAAAAGCCTGTGGAGCTCCGTAGGAAGAACCACAATTTCCATAGATCGATCCATGTTATTTGCACAAATAAAAGCCTAACCGTGTGTGTGTTTGTTTGTTGCATTTCTGACTCTGATAAATTAATTAACCCACTGAACAGTGCCATTAAATGCCAGTACGAATATCACTATGATGTAATAAAATGTACACATATATATTAATTACATATGGCATATATTTAATTTTCCTGAAATAATTAGTATTCTTCATATTACTTGTATGACTGGGTATTTAAAAATGTAATTATTAAATAAGTCCCAATGAAAATGTACTCGCAAAGTAAGATCTGGGGGTCGAACATTAAGACACGCAGTGAATCATGCACATGACTGAACAGGACGTGAGGCTTCTACGAAAGTGATTTCTACGTTAACAAGCCTCGAATCGAGGCTTCATCTGGCATGCCCTTTAACACAAGCTCTGATGTCTCGGTTCAAATGTAATTTCACTAGCTGACAGTCATTCAAGATTTAGCGATCCAAACTTGCTAACGATGTGGGAACATAAATTCGAAAAGCATATGTTGTCCATAAGAACGTAATGACATCTCTCATAAAGGTGTGCATCTTTACAAAGTAAACAATGGTCTAAAAAACACTTAGTCTATTTGCTAATTAGCGCACAAAATACCATTGGTATACTACGTCTGCCACCTCACCGGAAGTTGTACCCACATTTTTTTTTACAGTAGCGCCCCCCAGACACTTGTGGATACAAACAGAAACTTAAAGGCCTTCACAGCAACCCGTCAAAATAAAAGTTTGGTTTATCTTGAAGAAACTGTGACAGAAATATATTATGTAATGTAATGATGAACTAATCATTTTTACAATTTCTTATTAAAACATTTTTTTAAGGAATATTTATTTACCAGAAAAAATTAAAAACAGTATTTCTGAAAAATAAAAATAATTACAATAACAATAAATTATTATTATTATTATTATTTTATAAAATCAATCGATTAGAGATGAATGGAATCCAGAATTTGGTAAAAATAAAACTTAATGTGAGAGAGGAAAAAAGAAGTTTCATAGGGCCTTAAAAATTTAATTTTTGCTAAACTTTCAACAAATTACTGTTAAACTGTGTAAGTTTCATTATTTCAATTAATTAGACATGCTTTTTAATATTTAAATTTTTTTTAACATGCTGTTTAATATTTTTAAATTTAACCCTTAAAACAAAGTCTAGAAAAATTAAAAACAAACAATAAAAAAAAAAAAAAAACGGAATCCAGAAAAATTAAAATGGAAAAAAAAAATAAAAACTGTATTTGCATTAACAATTTTTATATAAAATAATACTTAAAAATGGCATAAAAAAAGACAATGACAGCGCTGTCAGTATGAAAACACCTCCAGAAATGTGCAGAAATTGTTGGCATTAAGAGCTTTAACACATTCAGTCTTATCAGCACATTCATCGAAATTTGTCTATTTAGAGGTACTGTGTGAAGAGGCCGCTGTCAAAATGAAGAAGTTGCAACATTACCGGAAAAGTTCTGATGCTACGTGTGAAAATACATTGTACACATGTAAGTTTGGATGATTGACTCTAACATAAGATGTATACTGTCAAACTGTTTGAAACTATGCTCTAAAGGAGCCGATGCAGTTACTCCATGCAATTTAGTTGTAAACCTGTCACACGAGACTTGAAAAATTATAACTATGCTGTGAAAAGAAATTCTTCACGCTGGATGAATGCTGAAATGAACAGCTATCTGAGCAAATGGGACCAATTATTTTACTGAAACTCGTTCTCTATCAGTTATGTAATTTTGAGCATTGTTATCTAACACAACACAAATTTCTAGGATTTTTAACCTTTAAACCATTGACTCTTCTACAGGAAGTGTTTAAAGGCCAATTAAATAGCAAATAGCAACAAAGTTTGACCAGAATTTGGGTGCTGACGTGTGAATGGCATACGAATACAAGAGACAAAGCTGTTGCAGACGTGGTGGATTTACTGGAAAAGTCAGTTTGACAATTAAGCATGAAAAATTGCACTGATGTGTGAATGTGGCTATTGTCTACTTCAGTGCGTTCATGCAAGCATACTTTATCTCCCTAACAAAACACTGAAAGCATCCTCAGGTGAATAATGCACTCCATGGCACGGCCTTGCTCAGACTATGATAAGTTACCATGGCAACCTCGTCCCAAAATCCTCTGTCTGGGAAAGCAGATGAAATCGAAACGGTGCACATCATAATAGAGAAACACCTGCATGTAGATCTATTAGAAATGTCTCGCTGGGTTTTTTCAGCTGTAATGAGTAGAAAAGTAAGCCAGGTTGATGTCAAACCATGTGTGGTCTAAGGAATGTAAATTATGATAATAATTGCTGGTAAAATGTTTGCACGGGAAAAAGCACAAATGTTCCGCATTCTCATAGTCTAAAACACAGGCGTGTGCTAACTTTGGCATTCCTGGCAAAATAAAGAAGGGGAAAAAAAGTCTGTGGTTTGACCTGACATATCTGATTTTATACATAGCTTAAATCAGATCAACATCTGAGTTTAATAATAGCAGTTTGTTCCAGTAAATAAAACATAATGTCTAACCTTCGGTCACTAAAACCATTCCAGATGTCTTCACAAGCAAGTTTGACACTTAAAATCCAGTTTTAACTAGTTACAACATCACAAATCGACCTTAAATTAAATATAAAAATTTAAGGTTTATGGGAAAGCCACCATGCCGTATATATATATATATACACATATATAAATATATATATATAAATGACTGACACTTTGGTACTGTACTATCAATAAAAACCTTGTGGGAAAGTACCAGCCAATACAGAACAGATAAGAACAACTCATTTAATTTGCAAACCGAGGTGGGAACTGACCATAAGGAGCAGAAATAGTTAGCAAACGTTTTTGGAGCTTGCCTTGCAACAGAGGAACACAGAGAGGCAATACATAAACGTGAAGTTAGAAATGGACATATGTAAAATGCATTCCTTTAACCATGCAAAAGTGCCAGACGAAAAAAAAGCAAACTAACAAAACTGAAAAATGTGAACTGTAATGTGAACTGCTTCAACTTGTTCAGGCAAACAAACCCATGAGAAAGTCGAACATAAAGCAAGCAGGTGACCAAAATATCATATGAATTATTCAGTCGCAGTGAAGTGCTGTTGCCAAGTTTAATTATCCTGTCACAACATCTAACCAAACTATGTTAACCAATGAAAACAGCACTAGCAGGGATAAGATTTTGTTTATTGTCAAGCCAAAGTAATCTCACCTTCTGTCCGTTAAAATGAAGCCAAATAATCCAGGACTATGAGACAAAAATAAGAGCAGTTTTCTTCATTCAAGCCTTCCGGTCGTCTATAAACCACAGACTGACTAAAACTCTGTCACAAAGACACGAGGAAACAGCCCCTCCCTCCACTCACACATAATGCACGCTCAAACACAACACTGGTGAAGGCCATTTACATTGTAGCATTTAGTGGTTTTGATGCACAATGCACATAGTGCTGTGTGTTAGTGGCATTTTCTGCACCTCAATATGATAAATAAGTGAAAAATATTCTCTTTCTGGTTATGTGATGATGGTAAAAAAAAATAAAAAATTAGAATAATTAGTTAAATTTATTTTTTAAAATTATTTTTCTGTTTTATTGTTGTCTTTATGTCCATCATTGTCAAAACTAATAGTCTCCTTAACGTTACTTGTAGTAAACAAACAAAAATAAATAAACAAATAAAATAAAATATGTATATACACTGTCGTTACTGGGAGCAGTTACATTTTTAATGTTATTTGAAATCTTTTCTGCTCATCAAGGCTGTGCTTTTTTGATAAAAAATACAGTAAAAACAGTAATATTGTGAAATATTATTGTAATTTTAAAAAGTGGTTTTCTATTTTAATATACTTTAAAATTAGAGAATTAATTCCTGTGATGCAAAGCTGAATTTTCAGCATCATTACCCACAGTCTTCAGTGTCACATGATTCTTCAGAAATCATTCTAATATGCTTAATTTTTCTTTTTTTTTGGGAACCTGTGATACTATTTTGGGGATTCTTTGATGAATAAAAAAGCATTTATTTAAAATAGAAATCTTTTGCAACAATATATATGATATTTTTAGCTTTCTATTTTGAATAAATGCTCTTTATTATAATTTTTTATTCATAAAAGAATGCTAAAAAAAGTATCACAGGTTCCACAGCATAATCGATAATAAATCAGCATATTAGAATGATTTCTGATGCATCGTGTGACACTGAAAACTGGAGCAATGATGCTGAAAATTCAGCTCAGTCTTTCTTTATAATAGCATGCACTGTGTAAAGGTCATAGATCAGACGTCATTTTCAAAACTGTTCTGTACTGTTTTTGTCTACTGAACGTTTTCTGGAAAGATGTTTCATCAGAACAATCGGCATGTTGTTAAAAAGCAGTACAATCCATTGAACGCATTGTACTTCTATTTCTCACAACCTCATTTTCATTCCAGTAAAAAATGAAATACAGCAGAAGACTAAGGTGTACTGTGCCCTTTCAACAGCCTTGAGCAGCATCAGTCTTATTCCCAAAACCTCTTGGCACACAAACACTCTCATGTTACAAAATACACATGGAGAGGAAAATTCACATGGACTCAAACAGGCTAAAATTAAATGAAGCTCTTACTTGAGAGGCACAGATTGAATAGCAGTCATTCAATGGTGAGAACTGATAAATGCACACACACTTTGAACATGAACTGCATGCACTGACACACCTTACAAGTTTATTAAGCTGTTTACCAGATTCCACTGCAGATCTGATTTACTTTAATCTCATTTTGACATCGAGCGGAGACAGAGAAGAGTTCTCCTAAGGATCTGGTGTTGCACAACCATCTTGACACATCCCAGACAGCCACAGCTTAACTCAAACCTGAGGTTTGTGTAAATACGGATGCCCTTTCTGTTGCATGCATTTAATGAAGTAAAATGTTCATATTCTGCTTTGCTCTCGGATCACTTTCAGTGACAAGCTGAAGCTACTTTTAGTATTTTTAGTATATTTTGGAGGCTTACAGACATGATATCAGAACATCAACCTATCATAGCAACAGTATCTACAACAATCACTCAAGAGCTGTCAGTGTATAACCTATGATGTAATGATCTAGGCAGGTCAAGCAGGAATTTTTGCTTTGTCAACCATTGTCCAAAGAAAAACTGAATCAGTTTATCTTGGTACACTGTGAAAATGACAATGAAGTTGCAAATAAAACAAAGCCTATTGGAGTACATTTTACAAAAAAATAATATTTTTCTACTTTTACTGAAGTAGAAGTGGAAAATACTTTTCTACTTCAGAATTTCATGTTTGTGTTGGAAAGTTCACAATGTGTTATTTGGTGAATTGTCTGAATGACAATTATCTCTGCACTATTTTTTTCAAGATATGATTAGTGGCTTTATGTTGTGCTAAACATACCCACTACACCACCAGCTATGATGCAAAAAATTCAGCTTTGAAATCACAGAAATAAATTGCATTGTAAAATATATTTAAATAGAAAACAGTTCTTTTAAATGGTAAACATATTTTAAAATTGTACTGTTTTTTGGATCAAATAAATGCAGGCTTGGTAAGCAGAAGAGACGTCTTAAAAAAAACAAAAAATATTACTGTTCAAAAACTTTTGACAGGTAGTGTATATATACACACTACTTTACGAACGTTTGGGTTCAGTACAGTTTTTTAGCGTTTTTGAATTCACTAGTAACTAAGAATTAAATACACTAAAATTAGGAAATATTATTGCAAATTTTTTTTTTAAGTATATTTAAAAATGTAATTTAATTCTTTGGTGGCAAAGCTGAATTTTCAGCAGCCATTACATTTCCGAAGGATGTGGAGGTGTCACATGATCCCATGATGTCAAAAATCATTCTAACATTCTAATTTGGTGCTTCTTATTATCAATCTTGACAAGCTGTTTTTTTGTTCTTTGAGTAAAAAGTTAGATTCTTTTGAAACAGAACTTTTGTAATATTATAAATGTTTTACTATCACTTTTGATCAGTTAAATGCATCCTTGCTGAATAAAAATATTAATTTCTTAAAGGGAACCCCAGGTATTAATACTTGTATTGCTTTATATAACGTAAATGATGTCACTTACTAAAATTTGTAGTAGAAAACCCATGAAAGATTTACGTTACTTAAAAAATCCACATTGTTTTATACATATTTTGGACTATGGGGGCGCCATTTAATTTTAGCACTCCGAGAGCTACTGCCGCTACCTGTTGCTATTTGTACCGCAACACAGCTCGGAAGATAAAATACTGTACACAGAGTATATAAGCAATTATAAACCACTCAACCACTATAAGTCAAATACTCAAGACCAAAATCACATCATTAACCACCAGGTTATAAAAATCACATAAGGCATTATCAGTTCACAATTACAGTAAACTCAGTACAGTGTTCCCATCTCCAACTACTATAATGTCCATTTGTATTCTCATATAGTGTCTGGAGAACAAAAGCTTTCTATTTAATATCGATCTGACAAATGAAAGCAAACTTTGTGAAGCTGCTGAGGCCTTTGTTTACACACAGAGCTACTTACAGCACTGTTTTTGAGTGTTATTTATTGAACACTTTTATCCAAAGCGAATCCAAAGCAAAAGATATTTTGTAGATTGCATTGTTTCTATTGATGTGGTGTTGTGCTGGGTAACTCACCATTTAGATTCATTGGTCCAGTGATCTTTCCGGGCATAATTGTACATTAAACAAATCAAATCTGGTCTGATATAACTACAAAATTCTCCAAATTTGTCTTCACGTTAACCTTCTTCTTCCATTAACCAAGAGAGACGAAAACAGAACAATGTTGTTGAACACTGTGGTTGAAGGATCATTGTCCATATTCCATGTAAAGTAAGTGTTGCTCAATCACGCCTATTCGTTCCCATAAACCTTAAAACCACTATTACATAACATAAAATTATCTCTTATCTCTTACAGCAGGTTGTAAATCCAACAGCTCACAGATACAGGTTTTTATAAATGCTTTATTCTGATGTACAATATATTGCTGATATGCATCAGCAACTCCAATAAACGGTATTCTCCTAAGGATCCGAGCTAGATGTTTTAGTGAACGTCTACAGAGAGGAATAGACAGATTAGGAAGCGGAGGAAGGGAGGGTTGTTGCTTACCTTTGTTCTGAGCGATCTTCACTCCAACACAAAGCTCCTCTTCATCAGATTGTTTGGAGGGGAAGCAGCTGGGGTTGCCAGATTTATCTGAAAGACACCAAGAGGAATATTTAGTTAGTTTTATTCTCAACACTTTTTTTTTTGGGAGTTTCCAGATTGCATTGTGAGATGCTGAGGGGAATTGAGAAACTGAGAAATGTGGGTGGGTTAAAAATAAGAACAGGAAGAGATCTGCAAATCTTAGTGCCAACGTGTAAATGACACTAAACCACTATTAATAATAGGGCTGGTTCTGCTATCAGCCTTAATTCTTCTAGAAAGACTTTTCATTAGATGCTGCAAGATGTATGTGAGGATTTGATCCCATTTAGATATGAATGCCATTGTATCCCAAAAGTGTTCAATGGAGTTCAGATTGTATTTTTGGCCAGTTCTTAAACATAGGACTCATTAAATGATTTCAATATAAACCTCGCTTATTGCACAGAGCATTGTCCTGTTGGAATAGAAAATGACCCTTTGCAAATTATACTAAGTTGGAATTTTTAAATAATGTAAGAATGTAAAAAATAAAATAATAAAATAATATAAATAGACTATTAATTAAAATTAATAGAAAATAGAAAATTAATTAAAATTATATAAATTATACAAACTATAATTTATATATAAGTTATACAAAGTTGGGTGCTCAAAATAATGTCACATTACAAAATAAATAAATAGGCTTAATTAAATTACATAAAATTATACAATTTATACAGTGTTAGCAGTTTTAAATAATGTCACAATAAACAAACAAATAAATGAATAAATAAGCTTAATTTAACTATACAGTCATATAATTTGCACACATTTTAAGATTAAAATGTCACTATACAAAATAAATAAATAAATCAATAAACAGAATACAACTCATTTAATAATATGAGATTCTATAATGTATTTGAAGTTGCAAGGAAAAACTAAAAATAAATAAATAAATAAATAAACATATTAAAATGTATTTAAATTATGTAAATTATACAAAATATATAATTCTATAAACTATATAATTCTATAATGTATATGAAGTTGCAATAAAAATGAACAAAATAAAATAATAAATAAATAAATAAATAAATAAATACAATTATTACAATTATTTATATTATATAAATACAAACTATGTAATTAATATATAATTTTTTTAAAAAGTAGGGAGTTTAAAATAACGTTGAAATACAAAATAAATAATTAAAATGGGCTTAATTAAATTACATAAAATTATACAATTTATGCAATATTAGAAATGTAACTGTCACAATAAAAAAAAAATAAATAAGCTTAATTTAATTATACAAAATCATATAATTTATAGATTTTTTTAAGATTAAAATGTCACAATACAAAATAAATAAATAAATAAATACAACTAATTTAATTATATGAAATTCTATAATGTATATGAGGTTGGAAGCAATAAAAATTGAACAAAATAAAAATAAATAAATAGACTTATTAAAATTAAAATTATTAAAATTATATAAATTATACAAAGTATGTAATTCTATAATGCAGCTGAAGTTGGAAGCAATAAAAAAATGAACAAAATTAAAAAAAACATAATTTAATTTAAAAATATATGATTTATACAATTTTTTTAAGCTTAAAATGTCACAATACAAAATAAATAAATAATCAAAAATTAGTTGTATTTATTTATTTATTTATGTGAAATTCTCTAATGTATATTAAGTTGGAAGCTTAAAATCATGGTATAATGCTAGCTAGCTAAATAAATAAATAAACAAAAAAATGCAATCTAAGCAAAATATAACGTTAACATTAAAAGTAAAAACATAAAACAGTATTATGTATAATGGTATGACTGCAGAACAATTAAAGTAGATAAATGTCTTTCAGATAATAAAAACAGCAGAAGCAGCAGAAGGTCTGTGTGTGAATAGAGAGGATGAGAGAACATTAATCCAGCATTTGTAGCAAAACAAAAGAAAAGTAAATCCCCAGAGACTCACCAGTAGTTAATTCTGCAGTAATATGTAGGGCATGTGAGAGCTCGGTTAATGTACTCTGTTTCTAACACACATAAAAGATGAAAGCCAATCGCTAAACAAAGTGGCATGTGGTTGCGAATTGTAAACACATGTGTACATGAAGGCACACATTAACACGCATGCAGCTTCTAAAGCACACAGCTGAATATATAAGACCACAATAATAATGCTACGCTACTGAGAGAAACTAAAGAGAATGGGGAAGTATAAAGAGAGACAAAATGCAGTGATGAATGATGGGGAACTCATTGAATAAAATAAAGAGAGAATGTGACAAAACAGTCAGTTTAAAGGAAGTGTAAAGTTTTGAGCGGGACAGGGTGTGTGTTTGTGTTTTATCCCGGAAGTCAGATTAAAGCAAGGCTTTTTCCTCATACCATCTGGAGCCCTTGTGACAGAAGGATCTGGTGTCCCTCGCACACTCAAACGTGCACACATGCTCACATAATCACCATTTTTAACAGCAGCTTTACACAATACACATTCTGTAAGCTAACACAACAACCACAACAAAAAAACTTTCATGAAGATGAAAGAGGGGGCTGGTGGGACCCTATATAAAGCCTTTTTTTATGAGCCATCAAAGAAATTCTTAACAAACACTGTACAAATGTGTTACTGGGATGTATAGAGCTGGATAACCATGCAAAGATGTTTCCATGTGTTTAATTTAGAAACATAAAATATAGTCATCTTTCATCCGAACACAAAAGAAAAACAGCAATGGCATGTTTTATGAGGTTATTTATGATCCTGTGTAGCATGTAATTTAGCATTTATGTGAAGCCCTTGTTAGAGCAACCTTGTTAGAGGAAATGCGCCATGAATCATGTTCACAGTCTAGTGCCATTATGAATGTAAATATTGTGGTTTTCAATAGGCAGTGACTTATGCATCCGGTCAATGCAAGTATAAATGCTACTCTAATTCAGGCTCAAGCAATTTCAAGTATGTACGCATGCATTTTAAGCAACTGAAACCAACTAACAGAACACTGAGCTGAATTATAATGCATGAAACCGATGGTTTGCCACTAGGGCTGGGCGATATATCAAATATTAGCGATAATATTAACAACATAAAATTTTTCATGAGTGCACTTTCATGAGTGCGGTTGCCAAAAATCAAGAGTTCAAATCCCTGAATCACTAGATTTTTTTTTTTTGACACAATAAACAGAAAGAGCCAAAGTCTTACAAATATATATAGTAACCAGTCTCTACCAAGTATAAGAAGCTTTCAGATAGTTTAGATTATTATTTTTTGATGATACTGGAGATTAGTACAATTTACCACAGCTTTATAGAAGTAATAACCAATATTAATAATAGCTTTATTAATACCTTATTTTGCATTTATCATTATTATCAGTATTGTTTTATTATGATGTATTATTATTTCTGTATTAAAATGCATTATAACAACTATGATTTTTTTCTGAATTACCCTAAATAAATACGATGATCTATAAATATTTATTCCACATTATGATAATTAGAAATTGGGAAAAATATGCCTGTAATCAAATAAATGTCACAATGCAACATATTATATATACACTACCAGTCAAAAGTTTTTGAACAGTATGATTTACATTTTTTTTTTTAACTGCATCCAAAATACAGCAAAAGTAGTAAATACTGTTAAATATTTTACTATTTAAAATAACTGCTTTCTATTTGAATATATTTTAAATTGTAATTTATTCCTGTGATCAAAGCTACATTTTCAGTATCATTACTCCAGTCATCAGTGTCACATGATCCTTCAGAAATTGGGAACTAAATACTTTTATTTAGCAAGGATGCTTTAAAATGATCAAAAGTGATGATAAAGACATTTTTTATTTTGCAAACAAAATCTATTTCAGATCAAAGATTTTCTTCTGAACTTTTCCAGCAAAATAACAATAATAATAATTGATTTCTGAAGGATCGTGTGACTGGAGTAATGATGCTAAAAATGCAGCTTTGAAATCACAGGAATAAATTATATTTTAAAAAATATTAAAATAGAAAACAGTTATTATAAACAGTAAAAATATTTCAAAATTTTACTGTTTTTGCTGTACTTTGGACCAAATAAATGCAGCCTTGGCGAGCAGAAGAGACTTTTTTAAAAAACATTACAAATCTAAAAACTTTTGACTGGTAGTGTAAATATACTCTTTTGAGATTCATCTGTTCATACACGCTTGAGTTTACAGCAAACTGTCCACAGATAAAAAAAAAAAAAAACATATATAGAAATATTATGATGAATTAAAAAAAAATCTGACAAAATGCATCATTCTACCTGACTACGAAATTTGCCCAGGTCACAAAACTGGTCTAAACAACACGTTACATATCATGAGCACAATGTAAGATTTTAAAACAAATATATGTATGGTCATGTCATTTGATGCATAAGGAAATGCACTAAAAAATGAGGAAAAATACCTGCTCTGCTCTTAGTTCTCCTGTGTGTCCTAGTCTTTGTTTTTCTGGTATTCCTAAGATGTTTCTCCATCTTAAGCAGATGACAATATGCTAAACAACGTTGAAATACCCACAACATGCAAGTCGTCTTACAAGCAACTGCAATTTTTTTGTCCTTCCTGTGGTGGTGTCTCACTCCTTCCCTTCAATGGTCACAAACCTATTTCCCAGCCAATGTGAGAAACAGCAGGACACTGACTAATAAGTAAATGTTCATTCAACAACAGCATAGACACTATAAACATAACCTCAGATGATGCACCGTGCTACCAACACCGCCAGAGAAAAAAAATAAAACAAACTGCAGTGAAATCCTCCTATATGTGTAATTAAAAAAGGATCCAACTATTTCCTCAAAGTGCAAGTTACAAAATGTTATGTGTGCATGAACGTGCTGGCAACTAGAGAATAATTACACGCACTGATGAAAGCTGCTTAGTGACAGATCAATGAGAATGAAGTATAAATGTGCGATAATATCAACAAACCAACTCACTTCTCAGCTTTCATCAATATAGTCTCTCTCTATCCCAATATGAACACAACTATGGGCCTTAAAACAATTATAGCAGGAAATGGATGCAACACTTCGAAACTCTGTAGACGATACTAAGTTTGATATTGAATGACGTAATGAAGAAATGACTCATAGACTGTGTCTGCCTGGGTCCCACACATAATTCTGTGAAGCTTGATCCTCTCTTCTGTTTTTTTGAACTTGTTTTTATGTCATTTTCTTGCAGCACAGTTCTGCTTTTTGCTTTTAGCGTGTGTGCATGATTAACTTCACAACTGAAAGCAGTCACATGTGAGAAACAGATAATAAAACATTTCTGTGCACCTGTTCTCAGTACAAGACAGCGTAGGTGGCAGTGAGGTCATCGGTTATAGACACAACCAAGTGTGTAGAGGGACGCCACCACCCTTAGGTGAGAAAAATGACAAATGAGATCGTATTAATGTCAAATGTTTCTCCTACACAAAATAGCATTACAGAGAAACATTAGACTTTTGCTGTAAAAAAGTCCACTAGAATTGGTTAATAAAGTCTGTAATCAAAAGTCAAAATAAAAACCGAGACATTTTTGGAATCAAGACCAAAATATCCAATGTTATACACTACCAGTGGAAAGATAAGACAGTAAGATTTTTTATGTTTTTTTAAAAGAAGAAGCCTCTTCTGCTCACCAAGCCTGCATTTATTTGATGCAAAAACAGCAAAAACAGTAAAAATTTGAAATATTTTTGCTATTTTAAAATAACTGTTTTCTATTTGAATATATTTTAAAATGTAATTTATTTCTGTGATCAAAACTGAATTTTTAGCATCATTACTCCAGTCTTCAGTGTCACATGATCCTTCAGAAATCAT
The DNA here is from genome assembly GCA_012976165.1 of Labeo catla. Classification (NCBI taxonomy): domain Eukaryota; kingdom Metazoa; phylum Chordata; class Actinopteri; order Cypriniformes; family Cyprinidae; genus Labeo; species Labeo catla. Next base: position 83,160 of record VONZ01000573.1, on the reverse strand, counting down.
TGTAATATGCTGATTTGCTGTTTAAGAAACATTTTATTATTATTATTATTATTATCAAATAATTCTTTGACGAATAGAAAGATCCAAAGATCAGCATTAATAAAGAATTTTAGCAAAAAGAATAATTGTGACATTATATACTATACCAGTCAAAAGCTTGGAGTAGGTATAATTACTATTATTATTATTATTATTATTACTATTAATAATAATAATAATAATAATATTAGTATTATTATTATTATTATTATCATCATCATCATTTATTTATTTATTTATTTATTTTTTGGGGGGAAAGGAATTATAGAAATTAATACTTTTATTTAGCAAGGATGCTTTAAATTGTTTAAAAGTGATTATAAAGACATTTATAATGTTACAAAAGATTCCTATTTCAGATAAATGCTGTTCTTCTGAACTTTCTATTCATCAAAGAAACCTGAAAAAATTCTACTCAGCTGTTTTCAACATAGTGATAATAATAAGGGGTGTTTTTTGAGCAGCAAATCAGCATGTTAGTATGATTTCTACAGGATCATGTGACTGGAGTAATGATGCTAAAAATTCATTGAAATCACAGGAATAAATTATATTTAAAAAAATATATTCAAATAGAAACCAGTTATTTTAAATAGTAAAAATATTTTAAAAAATGTACTGTTTTTTTCTGTACTTTGGATCAAATAAATGCAGGCTTGGTAAGCAGGGGAGACTTTTTAAATAAAAAAATAAAAAAATTAAAAATTTTACTGTTCAAAAACATTTGACTGGTAGGGTAATATACTGGTAAATTTTGTTTTCTTTTAAGTTTTGAAATATGTGTGATCACCGAGGCTGCATTTATCAAAAATACAGTAGAAACAATTTTAAAAATCTCAATTTTAATACATCTTAAAATGTAATTTATTCCTGTGATGGCAAAGCTGAATTTTCAGCATCTTTACTTTACAAGAAACATTTCTTACTATCATAAAACAGTTGTACTGCTTAATATTTTTTGTGGAAACCAGGATACACTACCAATCTTAAGATTTGGGTAAGTTAGATGAAGAAATGAATATTTTAATTTAGCAAGGATGCATTAAACTGGTCAAAAGTGACAGTAATGGTATTTACAGTACAATGTCACAAAAGATTTTTATTTAAAAAAATGTATTAATCCAAAATAAATACATAAATAAATAAAATTAACAAGTATTGCGGTTTCCACAAAAAATTAAGAAGCAAAAACTGTCAAAATTGATAGTAAAAATAATCATTATTAATAACTGAGCACCAATAATAACTGATAATAACCAAATCAGCATATTAGAATGATTTCTGAAGGATCATGTGACACTGAAGACTGGAGTAATGATGCTGAAAATTTAGATTTGATCACAGGAATAAATTACATTTTAAAACATTCAAATAGAAAACAGTTATTTTCAATTTTGTAATAATATTACTGCTTTTACTATATTTTTTTATCAAATAAATGCAGCCATAATGAGCATAAGAGACTTCTTAGAAAATCTTATTTTAAACTTTTGACCAGTGGTGTAATAGTAAAAATTGTTTTTTAACCCAAGAAGACAAAGTTTATACAGTACTTTAAAAAAGACAGACAGATTGACATAAAGCGCTTGAACCAAGGTGCTAAAGCAGTCTTAGCTGTCTGTGACGCTGACTACATGTGTTATTTAGCACGTTAATGAGTCTTAACACTCCCCTGATCCTGTAAAGAGATACTTCTCTGCTTAATCTGATAACAGTGTGGTGTTTGCTGGTGTCTGGATACCGATCACACACCCATCACACACACAGATCTCCACCTGCTTCCATGAAGCACCCTGACCTGTTTCCACATCCATCTGTTTCTGCATCTGTGTCTGCGTTCGAATTAGCGTGGCTGATTCACCCCGGGATTGCTCATTGCTGTGACTCGAGCACAAAAAACGCTGTTTAAATATGTTTTTGCTCTAGGTTTTACACAAAAGCACCGTTCAAATCCACCCACGTACTGTCCAGACCCACGCCTCTGCTTCAGTGTCTGCAGAGTTAAATATGCAAAAATGTCAGACATAAACATGCTCTAATGTACAAAACAGCAGGTTTCTATACAACACGACCCGAAAGACTAAACCATACTGTCTTCTGCGGTAAACCCGAAGAGCTTCAGGAGCCACAGCCCTTGTCAAATGTGGTCAGCTGTGTGCAAAGCAACGGTGATCTCGGTGAACATATGAAGAAACACCACTGACCTGAGTCTCCGAGATGGCAGCTGTGTGTGTGTGTGTGTGTGAGAAAGAGATTTCCACTTCAGTTCAGTTCCGTCGTCCTTATCCAGAGAATCACGGCAGACTGAACAGCCCTCTCATGAACCCTCCCTCTCCAGCCGAGCCGCCACACACTCTGCATCCTCCATCCTTACTCTCTCTCTCGCTCTCTCTCTATCTCTACACTTGCTTTACTGCTCCTCCTCCTCCTTCCCCTCGCTTGCTTCCCCCGCACACTGTGTTTTCCGCTCAGCCTCTGTTTTCTTCTCCACCGAGGATAATCACATTCCAGAGGAGGGACGGCATATGGCAGGGAAACGCCACACGCTCTTGTCTGTCCGTCTTTATGTGCCAATGTGTGTGTGTTGCATGGACAATTACCCCTATTGTGTTGCCTAAGGGGTGGGCCAACAAACAGGGATAAAGGGGTGGGGTGCGACTCGAAAAAAAAAACTAGAGGAATATTGATGAGTGGGTCTGATATTTGGAGAATGCCAGCTTTTCTCCTCTGATTGGTCGGGTCACTGGAGTCCACGTATCGCTGTAATTCAGCCGAGGGGTGAAAATGAGGCTGATTCTATTGGAGGCCACGCACCGGTCATGTGACGAAAGGAAAGGGCCACTTGGGAGACTGAGGAGGAATACAGATGAGTCAGTGATTTGTGGGGGAAGGGGACGGGGGTGGAGGGCACTGTCACCACCTACTATATTCTCACACTTTTGGATGATGAAACAAAGACAGTAGGGAAAATATAACACTGCGCTATACAAAAACAAAGTACTGTGGTAATAACATGCGTTTTTACCATGGTATCATGGTATTGTTGAAGGTATATGAATATGGTCATTGTTTAGTGCCATGATATACAGTATAAACATATGACTGGTATATACACTACCAGTCAAAAGTTTTTGAACATTAAGATTTTTAATGTTCTTTAAAGAAGTATCTTCTGCTCACCAAGCCTGCATTTATTTGATCCAAAATACAGTAAAAAAACAGTACAATTTTGAAATATGTTTACTATTCAAAATAACTGTTTTGTATTTGAATACATTTGAAAATGTAATTTATTCCTGTGATTTCAAAGCTGATTTTTTGCTGATTTAATTATTATTATTAATGTTGAAAACAGCTGAGTAGAATTTTTCTTTGATGAATAGAAAGTTCAGAAGAGCAGCATTTATCTGAAATAGAAATATTTTGTAACATTATAAATGTCTTTATCATCACTTTTGATCAATTTAAAGCACCTTCACAAAAAAAATATATATACACACACACACTGACCAAAATTATAAATGCAACACTTTTGTTTAGGCCTACGTACACAAAAGGCCTATTCCTCTCAAATATTGTTCACATATCTGTCTAAATCTGTGTTAGTAAGCACTTCTCCTTTGTCAAGATAATCCTTCCACCTCACAGGTGTGTCATATCAAGATGCTGATTAGACCGCATGATTATTGCACAGGTGTGCCTTAGGCTGGCCACAATAAAAGGCCACTCTAAAATGTGCAGTTTTATCACACAGCACAATGCCACAGATATCGCAAGTTTTGAGGTAGCATGCAATTGGCATGCTGACTGCAGGAATGTCCACCAGAGCTGTTGCCCGTGAATTGAATGTTCATTTCTCTACCATAAGCCGTCTCCAAAGGCGTTTTTATTTTATTTTTTTAATTCAAAAGTCTGTATATGTTCTCTATAAGAGTCCATGGGAATGAATGTCATTTACTTCCTGTTTTTCACATTTACAGAGAATCAGATTGTGTATTGTCTCACAGAGCAGGTCTATAAAGCAATAATGCCAAACAGGAAACTAAATTAATCCTTTAAAAATTCATAGCAGTGTTTTTTTTCTTCTCACTTCTCATTCATAGCAGTGTTTCTTCTCATTTAGACTGGTTTACAATTTGCTTTGTTGTTTATTCTGGTTCTGATTATTATAAAGCTGATCTGTCATCAGTAAAGCTGAGCCTAATAGCCTGAGGTGACAATGTAAATTCCCAACATGCCTTCAAACGTACATGTAAAGATATACAAACACTCGCACACAATCACACTTCAGCACTTGACTATAAACCTCAGTATTTCTGTCATATGCCTTGGTGTGATAACTCTCGTGCTAATTCGACCAGTCAGGCCAAACACTCCTGACCTCTTTCAATTCACACTTCTTGTAAACTCTTTCTTGTTTTCACTCACTTGTCTGACTTCTAACACGCAAATGAACGCCACCATTCTTGGCCTTTGACAACTACACTTTATTAAGGTCACATCACGGCAAACGCACACAACACGTTTCCCATCTCCCCCACTCCCAGCTCCCTCACGCTCCTGCCCTTACCTCCTCCCTCCTTCCATCAATACATGTTCAGTGCTCTCCTCCCCCTACATGACTTGTTGTAAATGAAGCCTCAGGCCATATCTTTTACACTGCCGTTATTCCCTGTAGACGCTTTTGAATGATTCTTTGACATACTGCTCTGATAGTCAACAGGATTTAGTCTACACTGAGTGTACTAATATATTCACTAGGCCTCAAAGAATCTATCTATAAATAAAAATATAAAATTTTAAATATTTTAAATAAATGTTATGTAAAATTGTGTAATATAATGTCAGTTTTTGTATTTATATTTTTGTATATTTAATTATTTTTGTTATTCATGTACAGATCATGCAGATGAAATCAGTAAACTTAGTTTTTAAGTAACACTTTTATACCTGTGCAAATGGCTTATCTATGGAAGCCCACCACTAAATAAAAAACAAAAATGGTAACTGCAAATTTTTATCTTTCAATTTTGCGAAGGGGCGAAAATGAGGAAAATTCAATCTCTTGCAATTCTGACTTTTTTCTCAAAAATGTAAGATACAAACTTGCAATTGCACATAATAAAGCCAGAATTGCAAGATATAAACTCGCAGTTTTTACTTTTTTCTTGCATTGCTAATAACTTGCAATTGTGAGTTATAAATGCATCAGAAATGCATAATATAAACTCACATTTGCAAGAGAAAAGTCACAATTGCAAGTTTATATCTCACAATTCTGAGAAAAAAAGTCAAAATTGCGAGATGTAAACTTACAATTGCATGAAAAAAAAACAGAATTGTGAGATAAAAAAGTCGCAATCACCGTTTTATATTTTTTATTCAGTGGCAGAAACAGACTTCCAAACTTATCTGAAGATAAATGTAGTAAAGAGAAAGAGAAAAAAAAAGTCATCTGTTTTAAATTTTTTGATGACTAATAAGTCAAATCCGGCAGGAAATGCCACTTTAACCTCACAATATCGATATAAAGGAAACCCTGCAAGTTTGTTGTTTCTCAACCCTGTCATTATTATATGGACAAGCAAATTTACTAATAAACTACATAATAAAAATAATAAGTATGTTGGAAAAAATAAAAGTATAATCTGTGTAAGTAAATGGTTTAAATCTAAAATCTTGGATTTAAGTTCAAATAACACTTTTATACCTGAGCAAATGGCTTATCTAAAGAACAACAAGGTCAAGAAAAATTTGAGAAAAAGGTTTTTTATTTTATTTTATTTTATTTTATTTTTTTAAAACTGGATGAGTCAAGTCTGGCAGGAAATGCTAGCATAATTGCACAATATTGATATAACTAAAACCCTGAAAATTTGGTCATTGGTGTCAAGGACATGAAACAGATATTTTAATAAAAAGTCATTTCAGGGTCATATGATACAGTAGATATCTCTAGCACATTTGCCATACTTTTTGCACCTGTCAATATCATATCATAACTCTTGCTTATAACTGTTGACTGTCCAGTAGGGAAGTATTTTGCAAGTCAAGAACCTGGCATTTTCAGTCATTTACAGATCAAACCTAACTAAACCATTCAATCCATTCATCTGCCATCTCCTCTATGTAGTGTGTTCATGGTATTGATAAAAAGAGGAAATGACTCAGGTCAGTGAGTTGAGTCACTGAATCTGTAAACTGTACTACTGTCCAGATTTCATAAAGGCAGGTGTGGGTGTTTGTATTCTTAAAATGGGTGCATTATTATTATTAACAAAAAGCCCTTCCTGTCCTTGTTATAAGCTCACAGCACAACCAAAATACCATTTCAGCGTGCATAACAACACAAACACACTAGCTCAGATTTCCTGTCAGACAGCTTTGTGTGGGTGTGAGTCTCAAAAGCCGACGAAAATGTTCCTTATTGCTGTCCAACTTGGCTCAGTTAATACTAATAGTCAAACTTGAGGGGAAAACAGAGCTGACACTCACTATGTGTAATACATTCTTTCATATTTTAAGAAATAGTGTAATTAATAGGCTACACAAATCTCTTTTGTACTAGTCACACACGCACACACTTGGAGAACAAGTGCTTACACACACACAAAGTAGCACATATTTGTCGCTTATTTTGGGCACTGTGTTTTGTGAAGCATTCTTTTATAATGACTATGTGAATAACAGTGCAGTGAGTGAGTTATTGCAAACTTCACAGGCTTCTTTATATGAGTGTCATGGCACCACTGACCCCTGCTGGACAATCAGAGCCATTTGTTTATTTTCTTATTTTTTCTTTGACTTAAAGTCCTACATACAGTATGTAATAGAAATAAAAATAAACTGTATATAGTAAGTATTAAATAAGTACTAAATAATGGTAAAATAATATAATTGGAAAAATAACTATGTACCCTGTAGAATGTGCAAAATGTTAATTATTTTACCAAAATAAAAGAAATCATTCAGAATGGATGCTTACATATAGTCCACAAGAGAAAATAATAGCTTAATTTATGAAGATGACCCCATTCAAAATGACTTGATTCTTAATACTGTATTGTTACCTGAATGATCTACAGCTTTTTTTTTTTTTTTAGTGACAGCTGTCCATGTGTCAATTATTTGTCCTGATAAGTTAAACTGCCCGCTGTTCTTCAGAAAAATCGTTCAGGTCCCAAAAAGTCAGTGGTTTTTTAGCATTTTTGTGAATTTGAACCCTTTCCAATAATGACTGTATGATTTTGAGATCCATCTTTTCACACTGAGGACAACTGAGGGACTCATATGCAACTATTACAAAAGGTTCAAACGCTCACTGATGCTCCAGAAGGAAACACGATGCATTAAGAGCCAGGGGGTGAAAACTTTTAGAATGGAAGATTAGGGTAAATCTAACTTATTTTGTCCTCTAGGAAACATGTACGTAGCTTCTGATTGGCAGTACTAAATGAAAATTGATATATATGATATTGTCCTCAGTGTGAAAAGATGAATCTCAAAATCATACAGTCATTGTAGGAAAGTGTTCAAATACACAAAAAATGCTGAAAAACCAAAGGACAGTGGGCAGATTAACTGTACAGGACAAGCAAGGGACTCATGAACAACTACCACTAGACAAACAAGCAAAAAAACACAGCTGTGGATCATTCAGGTAACAACACATTGTCAACAATCAAGCGTATGAAAACTTTTGAACAGGGTCATTTTTATAAATTCAACTATTATTTTCTTTTGTGGACTATATGTAAATGTCTTTTATGTGAAATATCTTATTCAGGTCAGTACTAAATAAAAATAACATGCATTTTGTATGATCCCTCTTATTTTGGTAAAACAGTTAATATTTTGTAAATTCTGCAAGTTGTCAAAAGTTTACATACACCTGTAAGAGTACATTAAGTATATAAATGTAAAAATTAATAGAAAATGATTGCAAAAATTGCACTTCAGCACAAATGTCATTTCGAAACTATACTAAACAGACAGAAAAGTAAATAAAATAAAGGGAAAATGTCAGAAAGAGACAAAAGGAAAAGAGTAGGAAGCTCTCAAAATGGGAGGTGAGGTGTCATCGTGGCTCGGGAAGTTCTACGGGAAGGATGTGATGTCATTATTCAGGTGCATGAAAGCATTTAATAACAAGTTTTTTCAAAAGCAGAGACCAGGCCTCCCTCCAGCAGAACATTTGCATCTGTGGTTGACCACACGTGTAAAAGCATTCCAGTCACCCCTGAACAACTTTAACAATGTCAACAGAGCATACTGATCATCAATCTTTCTAAACAGCCTTGGATCCATTCCTCTGAAGATTAAGCCTTGTCAAGCCAAGCCAACAGGATGAATCAATATTTGATTTAAAGCTGAAAGGTATTTAAAAATCGGGAATGATATGACTACAAACGTCTTCACCAATGGGGATGATGTAATAGAATTATGGTGCAATATAAAACAAATATTGAAACATACAATACTACCGAAGTTGTCACTTCTTTGATTAGTGGATCTAAACGACGCTTCACAAAGACCCGCCCCGCCTAGTTAATGTTGCTATGTCTGACATGCCATGGCGTTCATGTTTTCACCATCGCGGAACAAAGAGAAAAACTGACAATGCACCAACAGACAAGAAAGAGCAGGTTACTTTTAGTATGCAACGAAGTCTCAGCTGTCAAATTTGGTAATTTTGTAAGAAATTCAATCAATAAATACCATTTTGTAGCTCTTTAATGTGCCGTGACAGCTCACTGTAATGCCTTAGTTCAAGCGGCATGTGAACAATCATCTCTTTTTCTTTACTAGCTACAGTGCAAAATAAACATGAATGAACATCAGAAGGTATCTTCTTTCAACCGCGGAAAGACCGTTTTTCAAATTCAAGTCCACCAATGTTAATTTAATCTCCTGTGTGGTTTGTTTGTTGAACAAAATATATTCAGCCTTATGATTGGTCAGATCGCCTGTCAATCAAACTCTGTGCAGGGTCGATTTAAAGGAATAGTTAACCGAAAATGAAAATTTGCTGCAGATTTACTCAACCACTGCCCATTCGAGATGTACAGTAGATGAGTTTTTGTCTTCATCGGAATAAATTTGGAAAAATTTTGCATTAGATCACAAGCTCATTAAATGATCCTTTGCAGTGAATGGGTGCCGTCAGAATGAGAGTCCAAAAACATCACAATAATCCACAAGTAATCCATATGACTTCAGACCATCAATTAACATCTGATGAAGTTAAACTCTGTGTGTTTGTAAGAAATAAATATATTGTCAAGATGTTTTTAACAGCTAAAATACAAGTCCATAATCCATAATACTGCTTCTTCCAGTTCTCTAAATCTGTTCAGATAAAGAAACAAACACATCTACATCTTGGATGACCTGACGGTGAGTACATTTTCAGCCAATTTTAATTCTTGGAAGAACCATTTTTTTAAGGATTGTACGTTTTGTAATATTAGACAAATAATTAAATATTTCACACTAAACATCGTTCTGGTGAATATAATATTAGAAATACTAAATGGACTTCTCAGCTAATGGTAGATCAGTCTTCCAGAACCCTCTAATTTCATCAAGGCTTATTAGATTCTACATTAATTTATCAATATGCAAATCTCAAATGTTATTAGTGTAAAAACATTCTAAATAAATAAATACACACTTTAACAGTCTTTTCCTTTCTAACAGATTAGAGAGATAAAGAATAAACTGTGGTTTTTTAAATAGGCCATGACCAGACCTTTACAAACCCAGAACACAATATAAACACACAAAATAATAGGCCAGTAATTCCTGCCAAGCGGAACAGTTGGAGGACTCATGTTGGTTCCCAGATCTCAAGAGACTTGTGCTTTTCTTCTGCTTGGGTTGGTAACTGATTTTGGACACAGTCCTCATATAAACAGTCTCACATACTGTGCCACCATCCTACAATTATGCAAAGAAATATTTGCAAATTCAAGTCCGTGCTTTAGAGGGAATTATTACATAAACAAGGCAGTAGTGCATTCACTTTGGATAAACACTTAAAGGGTGATGTTCATGTAGGTCACATAAACATCTGTGAGTGGTGTTCACTTAATGTAGACATTGAGGACACTCAAATCTGACAACTACATAAACACCCACCTTCCTACTTTATACTCCTTGTCTGTGATCATGTGTGTATCCCTGTCACGTTAAGCCTTAAACCATAGTTTATTATTGCACACATGGGGAGAAGTGTACTTTCTGGGCCCCCAGTCAGCAATAAGTCAATGGACGTTTAGATTAGTGAAAAGAAGCTTATGAGTTAAATTGGAGGGGGCGGGACAAAACAGTGTGTAAGAGAGAGAATAGTCTGTCTGGATTACCCCTGAAACAGCTGCAAGCATTATTTCAACAGAAAACTGAGTTTCAATACAAACCAGCCAGTGGACAACAGCTCAGATTACTGTGTGTAACTATTAAGAAACATGGTGATGAGCTCATCTGCCATATGCGATACTCACAAATGCATGACCACAAATGTACATATTTACTCTGTGTACACACATAAAATCCTAATACACACTTCTGTTATGCACAGTTTATCAGGAAATGTTATTTTAAAGAAAATATGTTTGTCTCAGTAATATTGTTTCTAAAGTGTATTAACTGACTTTCCTTTCTGCTGATGTCATTTAACCTCTTCACTTCACTTCACTTCACTTCACTTCACTTCACTTCACTTCACAAGCGTCTGTTATATTTGCTTTATATCTTAATTTACTCAAAAAATGAATTAAATTGGGTAGATAATTTATTTTGTGTTGATTTAAACCTTTAATACAATTAATTTTAATAATATTCTGAAACATTTTAGTCGATTTACTTTGCATCTTTTGTTTTGTTCACAATTAGGGTGGGGTGATAAACTGATACACATGATTAACCGGTAGATATTTGTCAACCGACAGTCATCTCTCATGTGGTTACACGCTCATGTGAGATTGCTGTGCTATGTGGTCATGAAAACATATCGTTTGCATGCGTTTTTAAGCATTGAGGTTTAAAAACTAGTGATTTTAAGTTGTTGAAATGCAATAAGCAGCGAAAGAACTCATTCCGCTCTATGCGTGCACTGCCTGAGAGACGTAAAGATGGTGCTCATAGAGCGTGGAAGTTTTGAATGGTTATTTATGATGCTTTATAGACCTCGAACAATTAAATACACACACTTGTATGTGTCTAAATGCCCATCTTTGCATGCATCCTTGTTAGTAGAAAGTAGTAATTTAGGTCATATGTGAAAGCAAACAGCTGAGAAAGAAGACAGTATAGACAGTATATTGGATCTGGGCAGCTCTTAAAGTGACAGCAGTCTAATATTTCTGCTGTCTGTTATTCATGTTAATCATTCAACAAAAGAGAAAATCCTTCACTGCCTTGACTAAATCCCTTTTGTAACTTAAATAAAAAGAAACACACATTCTCACTCTCTGTGTCTTTCTTTTTGTTATTCAGCTTCATTATTTTATTTTATTTAATCAGACTCATTTACCGGTGTTTATTTATTTATTTAGGGATTCACTGTTGAAGTTTGTTATTTTATTTTTTATTTTTAACTTTTTATTTTATTTGATTTTAAAAATAGACTCATTTCCTGTTTATTTTATTTTATTTTGTTTTATTTTATGTGTGTTTTTTTTAATTTACTTTGGGTTTCACTCCGTAGTTATAATGTATAATGTATTTCTTATTTGTTCTACTGTAGTTTTTTTTTGTCCTATTGCTTGTAATTAGTTTCTTATTCTTATTTAATCGCTAACTGTTTCCTTGTCTTCAGTGAGCTTGAGTTTTGTTTTGTTTTTTGTTTTTTTAGTATTCATTTTGTGATACTGACACTGGCGACAAGAATTATGAAATTTTCATGAAAATTTTTAGCATAAAGACCTTATTTAAAGAGACATTTACCAGTGTTTATTTATTTACTTAGGGATTCACTGTTTAAGTTTATGTTATTTTATTTTTAACTTTTTATTTTATTTTATTTTAAAAATCGACTCATTTCATGTTTATTTTATTTTAAATAGACTCATTTACTGGTGTGTGTTTTTTTTATTTACTTTGGGTTTCACTCCGTAGTTATAATGTTGTATTTTTTTATTTGTTCTACTGTAGTTTTTTTTTTGGTCCTATTGCTTGTAATTAGTTTCTTATTCTTATTTAATCGCTAACTGTTTCCTTGTCTTCACTGAGCTTGAGTTTTGTTTCTTTGTTTTTTTTTTTATTATTTAGGTTAGTATTCATTTTGTTATATTGACACTGGTGACAAGAATTATGAAAGTTCTATGATATCAAAATTTTTTATCATAAAGTCCTTATTTAAAGCAAAAGTAACTGCATCATGATATATATCATCAAATTACTCATATCGTTATATACGATTTTGGTCATATCACCCTATTCACCAGTTTAATGGCGAATCATTTTAACCCACCTTCCTGTACAGATAGTAAACTTCTTCAGACAGCTGGCACAGTTTATTTATGTGTGGCAGTTTAAAAAGATAGTTAAAAGTCAATGGGGTCCAAAACAATGCAAGAAGAAGAAACAGTAATTTTTCAAAATATGCTTGTTTGCATGTTGTTTGAAACAACATGAGGAGGAATAAATAAATGACAGAATTTTCACTTTTTGTAATCTATCCCTTTAACACATATTTACTCCCCAAACTATGCTGACCACCAACTCATAAACAGTTACTGAAACTCAACATTACCTTTAGTCGGCCAAAACCAATACTTCCGACGATGCTTCACTTTTCTCAATCCATTCCCCATGATATGCTCTTTTGTGATTACATGAACGCAGCTTTCATACTCGTCAACAGATTCATTTTTAGATCTCAACGGGGTGATAATCAGAGTTCGGTTAACAGCCTCTTCTCCATTCTCTGACAACCAACCGCTACTTTCTTTCCAAGAGTCATGGTGAAACTTCTCATTGTTGGCATGTTGGAGCTCATTAAAGTGAGAACCGTTGGATCACCTACCGGAGGCAGTGCGGTGGAGGAGAGCTTTCCTGAGGCCAGAGCCCAGACAATCCATCACTGTCCATCAGCGAGGCTTTACAAAAGAGAGAATACGAGTTAAAGACACTGATGGGACGAATCCTGGGGATCCGCAAAAGGACTGCCGAGAAAGCAGGGGGAGAAAGTGAAGCCCGGCTTCCTGTAGATGAAGAATGGACAAAAATATCCACTGTATCACCACTTCCTCTCTCATTCCCAATGGTGCTCACCTCTAAAAAGCAGTCCAGTTTACAAACTCCAAACTTTTCCCTAATGTAAGATGAAGGATTTCTGCAGAAATCGTTTCACTTAAAAGCCACAGGATCCTAGTATCCTGTTAAGATTCCAAATTTTTCAATGTTTCTTCATTCAATGATGTTAATTGAAGAAATATACATCTTTATGGCCTACGTTGGCATTCCAGAACTTTCTGATAAATCTTGAGTCCAGCAAGACTGTGGGTGAGGCTCCTGGTGCAGAAAAATCTCCAAAAATGAGTCTCTCCTAGACATGATGTTCGAGCTACGGGATTGCCCCATTCCTCCAGCCCGAGGGGGGGAAACTCCAGACAAAAATCAGGAAGCTCCAGCCCTTTGCAGTGTTTGCTAAGGAGCTGAGTGGATCAAGAGGAAAGGGGCATGGACAGGACTGCCCTGGGTGGAGGGGTGTGTTATGTAAACTCCATTACCACCGCTGCCACGCAAATTCTCATAGGTAAACAGAACAGAGATCTAACCTGGGTGAGCCTAAGTCAACTAAGAGTGAAATGAATCATCCAAGCTAGTGTGTCAAAGTCTCTATAGTCAGGAAGACAAATGAAACGAAGGAAATTACAGAGAATAGGATTAAAATATCCTACACCCTTAAGAATAAGTCATTAAGTTCCTGATTTCTTACCGACTTTTTAACCCGATTACCAACCTACTGTATGGTGTGACTAATATAAGACCTTGCATCACCTCTGTCTGCTGTGCATTGTGTTATTTTACAATAGGCAAGAGAGGAATTCACCCTCCACTCATCAGTACCTGAGTAGAAATTTTCCCTCCCTGACAGGAAGTGCGTCATTTCGGGTTGACCTTGCCTACCGGACTATCCCATGCATGTAAACAAACCCTTAACCCCATTCCCTGCTTTGAACATTTACATGGGGAATATGGAGTTATTTCAAATTTTGTCTTTGTGAAAACTGCATGTTTTGGGTGGCCCTGATTTTAAATTAACTATTAAATTAAATTATTTATACACTTTATTCTCTATACACTACAGTTTTAAAGTTTTAGCAAAAAAAAAAAAATTGATCAAAAAAATAATCTATTACAATTTGAAATAACTGTTTAATATACACTATCAGTCAAAAGTTTTTGAACAGTAAGATTTTTTTGTTTTTTAAATAAGTCTCTTCTTCTCACTAAGCCTGAATTTATTTGATCCAGTCCAAGTACAGCAAAAACAGTACAATTCTGAAATTCTGATTGTAGAAATTAATACTTTTATTTAGCAAAAATGCTTTATGATAAAGACATTTAAAATGTTACAAAAGATTTCTATTTTAGATAAATGTTGTTCTTCTGAACTTTCCATTCATCAAAGAAAACTGAAAAAATTCTACTCAGCTGTTTTCAACATAACAATAATGATTTCTGAAGGATCATGTGATTGGAGTAGTGATGCTAAGAATTCAGCTTTAAAATCACAGGAATAAATTACATTTTAAAACATATTTGAATAGAAAACAGTTATTTTAAATAGTAAAAATATTTCAAAATTTTACTGTTTTTGCTGTACTTTGGATCAAATAAATGCACGCTTGGTGAGACTTCTTAAAAATCTTACTGTTCAAAAACTTGACTGGTAGTGCACTTTAATATATTTTTAAATTAATTATTTATTAATTTCTGTAATGGCAATACAGAATTTTCAGCAGCCATTAATCCAGTCTTCGCTGTCGCATGACCCTTAATTTTGAAATAAATTAAATTTTTGAGATAACGAATCCTTGCTGATGAAAATTGTTAATTTTTATTTAAAAAAGGTACTGAACCCAAACTTTTGAACAGTAGTTAATATAAAATTTATATATATAAATTAACCATAAATTGCATTTATTATAATTTCAAAATAGCAGTGTATACCAAAAGAGATAGAAGGTAAAATATTACTAGTTAATAAATGATGAGGTTTAACTTCATTTATCAGAACACACAAACAGTTCTGATTGACATGAACACACACATTAGAAGCTACACTGTCAAAACAAAGTTTTTAATGTTTCAATTTAGAAATAACATCAATGTGCAATGGGTTCAGGAAACAGTATTGAGAGGTTGCAAAACTTTTTTTTTTTTTGGTTATGCTGCCACCTGCTGGATATTTCTACATGTACACCCGCGTTGAAAAAGCTATGTAAAGATAAAGTATTAAAAATGAGTATTAAAGTCAATTCCTTGCTGATATAACCATATTTATTTTAGATTAGATCCCAGTGTTATACTTGAAAGTATGTCTCATTTCCCGTGGCTGGTCCACGGTGTCCTCAAATATTTACTAGAGGATAATGGAGGGTGTGTATCCATGAGTTATTTATAACTGCTCTCTCTCTTTCACATCATAAACTACAGGCCTGCAAGTGCAGAATACACCAATCACAGCCAAATGAAGTATGATTAGCTTTCGTGATGTTACGACAACAGGTACTTCTCACCTGACTCTGAACTCCTAAAACACTGAGTTCACTGTCATGAAGGAAGCACGGGATTCAGCCAAGCACCACCGAAAATTAATAGTTAACTTTAACAACAGCACACTTGTGTTAGTGCATGCCAAAAATAGTTATTTTACTCAAGTTTAAAGAGGAAAGCATTTCTATCTAGTATAATTTTTTTTTCAGGCTCCCAAGGGTCCCTGATCTTTTTCCTGTTCATGTTGCATCAACTCTATTGTTTAAACAAGCTGCACCCTCATGTTGTTCCAAACCTGTAAGACCTTCAGACGTTCCGAACACAAACTAAGATAGTTTTGATGAAAACTGAGAGCTTTCTGATCCTACATTCAAGGCCCAGAAAGGTAGTAAGGATATCGTTAAAACAGTCCATGTGACATCAGTGGTTCAACCGTAATGTTATAAAGCTACAGCAACACATAAATAATGACTTTATTCAACAATTTCTTCTCTTCTCTGTCAGTTTTTGATGTGCATTCATGAGAGCACCACAAGATTGATTATCAGTCTGATCATCTCTAATATATTGCTAAAGTTGGACATACTGCATTTGATTTAATATTTTTGCATTATTTTGCATGTCGGAAGCAGGCCCGGTTCCAGAACCAAATCACTGAGGGTGCTTCTGAAAATTGTGAGGGTGCTCACAAAAAATATGCATGGAACTGTATGAAAACGGTACCACCAAATAGGACTGAGTAATATAAATCGTTTACACTAGTATCGTAATTGTAGTTTCAACAAATGCCATCTAACATCAAGAATACACTGTGAAGGTTATTACTGCATGCTCATCTAGGAGCAGTTCACATGTCGCGCCTAAAAACGCGTTCTTTCCAAAGCGCTAAGTTACGCTCCCATGGCGTCTGTCGTTACTAGGCAACCATGGCCTACGCTCTCCATGAAGACAAGTTAGTTTCAGCAAATGATAAATGGCTTTCTAGCACTGCCCTGCTACAAAATGTATTTTAAAAATGTCTATCCCTGTACAGCTATGATCAGCTGTTTCACCGTCTTGGCTGAGTTTTCAATGTTGTTTCTATAAAGGATGAAGCTGATTGGTTGGTTCGTGTCACATGACCCGAGGTGCGCTTTTAACAATTCAGCTTGTGTATTTACAGTTTTTTTTACAGAATTTGCAGCGTTAAAACTAGTACACGTTTAACATGATTTAACACGAATTTCCTGAGCTGGACGCACATTGAATGAATAAAGAGACAGCGTCACACGTCACTTACGCTTCATGATCGCAAACTGAGAATGCTCACAACCAATCAAATGCCGAGGCATTAAAAGCATGATGAAAATAAGATAATTATTTATAAGCTTGTGTGTACGTATTAATTTGGCGAATTTATGTATGTGTGTGCATCTGTCTGCGTGTTCATTAATTTAAAAATTAATACGCTATTAATAATTTTATCTGAGGGTGCTTTTGCTTTTGTTTGGGGGTGGTTAGCACCCTCAAGCACCCCCGTAGAACCGGGCCTGGTCGGAAGTGAATTAACTAAACAAATCCCTCATGAAAGCAATGCTTTCAGCAAATAAAACCCAGCGTCTAACTCCCACAGACATCAACAACAATCTAACTCATTGAGTTCCTCATGCTCGTTCCGATTCACTGGACAGTTAAGCTCACAGACGCAGAAAGTGGAACTTCACAGATAAATGAGACCCACTGCAGTCTCTTTAACAAGACACAGTACCAAGAGTCCTTTGGACTGACAGTAGTGAATAGCCAGGCTAAGGATAAATACTGTATTATAGAGAAAATCGAATCAGGTTGTTTTTTCACTTTTTGCTTAATCTAAACAACACAAAAATCTTTCAAACTGAATTTCTATGCAATATTTTCTAAAGAAATACAACGTTTTGCTGTCACTGAAAAATTTGCATTGGCATTCACCCAGTCACAGACACACTGGACTCTATGGCACCAATTGACTTTTATGCATAAGTGGCTGTGTTGTGCCATGCAGAGTAGTCTTGACAGGCTGTTATTCCTAAACATAGACTCAATAGATTTGAAATATCTAAAAGACTGTGAAATAGCATGTCCTCTTACACATTCCTTATCCTTAAGCTACAGAATAATGCAGGACGGTTCATACTGAGTCAGAGATGAGACATGTCACTATTGCAAACACTGCAACACAACCCGTTGGGACTTGTTCACGCTCATATCCTGAGCTTTCAGTACAAACAGAGCTTTCTCCCAAGGTAGAAAATGGAGTCTGGCATGTTTTCCAATGAATTTTCCACGCTTTGCCAAATCTCTTGTGTGCGGTCAGAGATTAAGGCAACCCACAATGATGAATTTGAGCATGAAAAGATTGACTGAGCTGGTTTTATATTAAAACTAAGAAATAAAAAGACTCGTTCAAAGTAGATATGTTACTATTTTTTAGATGTTGCAAAATAAATATTTAATGAAGGATTCATGGATTTAATGTTGATCTAGCACTGTACATTCTTTCCAAAATGACCTCCATAACCTTCTCCATAACTTTACAGTGTTGTTTACTTATCATATAAGCTACATGTGTAGCAAAATGTCAATATTTATCAAATATTAACACAATAAATCAAACACGCAATTATTTTGTGCTAATATACACTATATCTTGGAGGAGATATAATGTGTGAATCGATATTTTCCATGTTTTTAAAAAAAGTCACATTATTAACCTTTCAAAACGTTTCAGCCAGTGTCAGTGGTGTGTCGCTGTCACATATTGCAAATATTCCCACAAAGTTACGTATAAACACTCAAAAGTTGGCCTGGCAGCATAACTGTTTGCCTGAAATAAATGCATCCAGTGTTTCCACCGTTTGAGGCATGAGGATAAGCCCATAAGCCGACCATCCACTCTCACCTGACCGCTTCACTCACCTGAGGATTCCGGGCATTCCCCCGCCGGCGAACCTGAAGTCTGCTTCGGCTTTGACTTCCTCCGGATAGCGTTTCTCCTCAGTTCACTCATGTTTTCGTTAGTTCGTTCCAACATTTAAAAGACTTGATTTACTAAATGAATCCTTTGTGTGTAAATAACAAATGTTCTACGTCCTTGCAGCATTTCGGGTAAAGTCTATGTCTTAAGCGTCTGCAACCGTAAGAACTCTGTAACGTTAGTGTTACGCAAGAGTACAGCGAAACGCTTCAATGTAGTGTTTTCCTCAGATTGTTTGGCTCTTACAGTAGTAAACTGTTCTGAGCCAGTCATTATCGCTTTATCAGCTCATATCACCGCCCTCTAAGAAGTCTGATAGCACGATTGGTCCAGTCATTTCCTCTGTGCTCCGAACTCCTACTGTACATTTTGACTCACAACCGAATTCAAAATATTAGTTTGTGGGAATTTTGATTCATCTCAGTGAGTCGAAACGTTTGAAACCGTTTACCTGCTTAGCCAATCAAATTAGAGAACCGGTGTTGTGGCGAATTTTGACTCCCTGTCAGAGGATTGTCTGCAGTACTCTAACTAGATATAAAACTGTATAGGTTATGAAATAAAATAAATAACTATTAGTAAATACGTTATTAAATTTAAGTTTAGCCAGTCATTTTCACTGTGTTCTGACCTTCTTTAAGACTTGAAAACACTGTTGGTGATCCAATTAACTGTTGCATAATGTTATTTGGGATTATCGCCATTGAACAACTACAGTATCTAGACAAAATTGCAACAAGCAAAATTAAATTATTAAATAAATTAATTATTTATAAGTACATACCAGTCAAAAGTTTTTGAACCGAACATTTTTAATGTTTTTTAAGTCTGTTCTGCTCACCAAGCCTGCATTTATTTGATCCAAAATACAGCAAAAGCAGTAATATTGTGAAATATTTTTACTATTTAAAAAACTGCTTTCTATTTGAATATATTTTAAAATGTAATGTATTCCTGTGATCAAAGCTAAATTTTCTGCATCATTACTCCAGTGTTCAGAGTCACATGATACTTCAAAAATCATTGTAATATGCTCATTTGCTGTTCACGAAACATTTATTATTATTATTATTATCAATATTTAATACAGTAGAGTACATTTTTTCAGGATTCTTTGATTAATAGAAAGATCCAAGCATTTATCTTAAATAAAAAGCTGCAATAAGGGGGATAAATTATAGAAATTAATACTTTATAATACTTTATAATAATACTTAATTTAGCAAGGATGCTTTAAATTGATCAAACGTAATGATCAAGACATTTATAATGTTATAAAAGATTTCTATTTTTAGATAAATGCTGCTATTCTGAACTTTCTATTCATCAAAGAAACCTGAAAAATTTCTACTCAGCTGTTTTCAGCATAATAATATTTACATTTTTTGAGCTGCCAATCAGAATTTTAGAATGATTTCTGAAAGATCATGTGACTGAAGTAATTATGCTAAAAATTCAGCTTTGAATGTGTTTTACCGGTTTTGATTCACCTGAGTCAAATCCTTTGAACCTGTTCACTTTAAAAACGTTTAGCCATAGCCAATCAAATCAGAGGATAGGAACTAACGGTTGTATAAAGTTGATTGGGATTATTAATAATGATCATTAGCCTATTAAAAACTTAAAGACAACAAAATGACAATGTGTTCATTTATTTATTTTTCTGGACAAGACCTTGATATAAAGTGCAAACACAAGTGTGAGTTGTGATATCAGAGGTTGCACTAGACTTTAACATTGTCCGTCATTTTGACGGACTGGGTTGTAAAAATTCTGTCATAATCTATAATTACCCATCATTATAATTTTGCTGTTACTTTTGATATTAAACAAAGTCTCAGATTTCAAATTCTGTCCATTTCATTAGGAAATTCAAGCAATAAATACCGTTTTGGCGCTCTTTAATGTGGCGTGATAGATCGTTGTCGCTTCTGTGTACTCCTCTGTGCGTAATCAAACGCTTAGGAAAACATTAGTGACAGTTTCGTTTTTGTTCTGGATCTATTGCACTGCTGCTACATTGGAGCGCACTCGCCACCAACTGGACAGGGGTGGGAATTACAGCCACAATTTTACAATAGATCATCAGTGTAATCCGTCAAAATGACGAACCGCCTTCAGATTTTTCCTTCACTGATAAAAAAATTCCCTCACGGAAAATTTTCGGTTAGCGCGACCTCTGTGTGATATACTACAGTGTGCGCACAAAAGCTTTCACACATCGTCTCTTTAATAATCAGGACTCAGCAAATGTTGTTTTCAATTTTATTTCACAAAAAAGTATGTGGCTTATGACTGTATACACATAAAAATATCCTG
The DNA here is from genome assembly GCA_012976165.1 of Labeo catla. Lineage (NCBI taxonomy): Eukaryota > Metazoa > Chordata > Actinopteri > Cypriniformes > Cyprinidae > Labeo > Labeo catla. The sequence goes on along the minus strand of VONZ01000573.1, from coordinate 62,084 downwards.
CGGCAAGATCATGCTTTCACCAGTACACACCATAAGACATTGTGGGTGTTATTCAGTAAATTCACTTCAGAGGCAACAAATCTACCACAATGTGTTGTTAATAAAACCGAAACTCCTCCTCTCATTGGAAATGCTCAGTAAGAAACAAATATAGCCTAAAACGCCAAATGAATGGGTTAGACTGAACAGAAACTGAGAACTGGGAGCTAAAAGAGATTGTGAATGAAACCATTGATCTTATATCCTTCTTTGCATGTCATTAAACAGACTACACTTTGTTCTCCTTCCACAATGGATACAGTTATGCTTTGAGAAGTGTCTGATGGATTTTTCATCTAGACCCATCAATAACCTTTAAGCCAATCAAGGAGACGGAAAATGTATTTTTGTGGTTTGCTGCTGTATAAAAACAATGCTGGTACAAATCACAATGTGATTGGAGGACAGATGACCCAATCACATAAAAAAAAATGATCATGTGCCTGCTTCAAAATGCATAGATAAATGTGTTTGTGCTTCATATAAGGTTAGAATGAAAACGAAAACGAGTTCCTATAGTAAATATGGGCTACAGTAAATAGGGCTTGTATGGTGTTTTTGGAGCAGATCTGGGAATATTAAACCTACTTCATGTTCAAATTTAGCTTTGGGATCAAGCCTCACGCAAGCTTTAACTCCACTCCCTCAAACATGATTTTTGCCCAGGGGGCACTGAAATAGGTCTACATTTCCACTCAATCCTCAAAGACATATCTGACATCACTTCTGCAATAAAAAAAGAGAATTCAGGTATAAAATATAATCTTTATGCATTGCAATAAAAAAAACGACAAAGAAACAAATTCCATGTGCAATGATGTTAGAGATTTGCTAAATTCGATTGTATCCAAAACATCACCTCAGGAGCTTGAAGGTCAAAGGTCACTCAAATATCATATTGAAAATTGTTTCTACTTGTTGAAAATTAGATGTACGTCTCTCAATAATCCATTCACCTCTCTTCAACTTTTCAAACACGTCTTTCTATCATGTAACACGTTTTTTGTACGTCAAAGATTGAAAATGTTAGTTTTCACCTTGCATATTGTAATACTACTCCTGGGTTGATGCAATTAATACTAATTTTTCTGGTTTAAGTGTGTGTTTTTTTAATAAACTGCATTCATAATCAAAATCATATTCATTTTAAAATAATCAGACACAATACATATTTTAAAATAAACAAACAAAAACACAAATAAATTAAGTCATAAATAAATAGAAATAAATAAGTATACATCTGTCCATTTCCGTTTGCTCTCATCTTACTCAGGATGATATTTAATATTTTCACAATAAGCATCACTGAACAAATGCATCCAATTTCAGTGACTAGGTGGAAAATTAGGGCGGGTCCCTCTGGGATCACACATCTGACTGGCTGGAGGTCAAGGTGTGCCCCGCCCCCTTTATCAGTCTCTGTGAGGATTGGTCACTGTTAGAGTCCAACGACAGGAGGTTAAGGGCCGAAAAGATGAGAATGATGGGCCAGACAGTTGAAGGGGTCACATGGAAGTCTGGAGTTGAACGCAGTCATCTGGTCCTCTTGAAGGGCTAACAACACATTAGGACTACCAAGAGAAAACAGAACAGTGGCCATGAATTGGTGTAATATGAAATCGCCAGACCCTGTTTCCTATTAAACTGGAACAATTATTATAGAGGGAAAAAAAACAATTCAATAATTCAGACATAAACATTAACCCACTTTTGACAGACACACAGAGGCACATGCAAAAGCAAGTAGCTTTTAAAAGGTAAAGTTGTATGGGACGAAAGAAATGTTGTCAATATTTGACAACTCAGGATGAGAGGGTGATGAAAGGATGCTGGGCATCTCAGTTTTATTTTTGTATACCTTACTGGTCAAAAGTTTGGAATAATTACGATTTAAAAATGTTGTTTAAACCAAGACTGCATTTATTTGATATAAAATATAGTAAAACAGTAATATTGTGAAAATGTTCTGAAAACTGTCCTATATTTGAACGTATTTTAAAACAATTTATTCCTGTGATGGCAAAGCTAAATTTTCAGCAGATATTATTTCAGCTTTCAGTGTTGCATGATCCAGAAATTATTCTAATATGCTAATTGGTGCTCAAGAAACATTTCTTATTATTAACAAAATTGAAAATTATATTTTTGTGGAAACCATGATACACAAAAAAAAAATTCTCAACACTGATAACCATTTTAAATAACTACACAGCAATGATAATATTTGCACCAAATCAGCAAATTAAAACGATTTCTGAAGGACAAACTGAAAACTGAAGTAATGAAAATTCACATAAATAAAATACATTTTAAAATATAGCTGCAAGCAGCGGTTACCAGGGTTCAAGTGCTTTAAGGCATTTAAGCACATATAAAAATTAATATTTTTTAATATTACATATTATTTAGCAAGCCTGTAACCACCTAAATCAAAGATTTTAAAAAGCATTTTTGGCAAATCCAGGTCATTTTACCATAGAAATACGATGTTTTTTAATGTTTATGACTGTTACAGTGGCAGCTGTGGTCTGATCTCCCAAAAATGGCTTATTTAGAATCACCTGTTGCATGTGCTCACCAAATTTTGTGAAGTTTTGAGTTTTCGTTTATGCTTTATAGGCTTTTGGGTATTTGGACAGGCCTTTTTCCTAAACGACCATATGATAGCTTTGCAAAGGGTAAATTCCAACATTTTTTGATAATTATTAACCTAGAGAGTCCAGGGAATTGCACTGCAGTGTTTTTTTCACTTTCACATTGAGTGTTTTTTTTCACAAAAGTTTTTTTTTTTTGTTGTTTTTTTTTTTTTACATTTTCTGCATCATTAACAAACGGTTAGATTGACAGCAGTGGTTCTAGATGCAAAGCTGTTTGGAACAGTAGCCGATTTCTTTCACATTTCTCACTGACCTTTAGGGCCGTGAGTCAAACAGGCCCATCCAGCATCGTTCCAATCAACCTCCATTAAGTTTGTCTAATAGGTGCTCAAAGTTCATCGGCCCTATGGCGACCATATTTTTTGAGATATGCAAATGTCCTTACAGCCACTTGTGACACTTTGGACCAAGTTCATGCATACCCATCTACATATCTATAGGACAAATGGGTGCATAGTTATAATTATTGATATTCACTCTCCAGAGAAACTTCCTGCACTGGTTTGGTTCCAATCGAAAAACCTAGGACTAGTTTGCAAAAGTAGGTTTTTCAAAAAATGCAAAATACCCAAACATTTCTTCAGAGTAACGGACGAATCCAAGAAGTGCGTACACTTGAGCCTGCGACTAACCGATTTCGTACTTTTGATTGCTGTAGCGCCCCCGTCAGGCCGATTGAGGTGAGCCTTGGTGACATTGTAGGCGGGGTGAGTACTATCATCCCTACAAGTTTCAAGTCTCTACGACTTACGGTTTAGTCTGCCCAATCAGTTTTATGTGGAGATCGCTGATCCTTGGCCATTCTAATAATTACAATAGGTTTCAGCTACGTGCTTGAAGCCCTAAATATATTCAAATAAAACAAGTTTTTTAAAATGAAATAATATTTCACAATACTACTGTTTTTACTGCATTTTGATCAAATAAATGCTGCATTGGTAAGCATAAGAAGCCTTATTTAAACCTTAATTATTACAAACTTATGACTGCTAGTGTACATCTACTGTTTTGTAAAAGTGTGAACAAGTAGGCGGCTGTTGTTAACAATACTTGTGAATATGTGACCCTACAAAAATAGAGTGAGAAAGGAAGCAGTAGAGTGCGATTTCCTCCAAAGGACGGGTTACCTGTAGCCTGTTGATGCCCTCCCGCGCCTCAGTTGTGGGGAGGTTGGCGGTACTGAGGCAGCAGGCTGCTGACAATCTAAGAGAGACTGATAAATTAGACAGATATACAGAGGTGTGACAGTCAGGGTTAGTGACACAAACAGACACAAATGGGCACAGAGATGAGAAGTGAACTCACTGGAAATGGTTGCAATGGTCTAACTAGAGTGTGATTCTAAGTGTTAATCTCATGCAGAATCACACCTAAAATGAACAAATAGAGCAATGAGAGAAAAATAATCACCAGCATTCAGTTGGGTACCGTATATCTGCGTACATTCATGAGGAAGGCCAGGTATGAATATCGAAAGGAAAGCAAGGTGGATTCACCTTCAGTTTGTTAAACAGATACACTACTGTTTAAAAGTTTGGAGTTGGTAAGAATTTTTTAATGCTTTTGAAATATTACTACTATTTCAAATTACTGTTTTCTATTTAAAAATGTTTTAATATTTAAAACATATTTTAAAATTTAAAATATGCTGATTTAGTCCTGATCTAGAAACATTTGTTATTTCAACATTAATGCTGAAAACAGTTCTGAAAAAAAGTCATATTTTTTCCCCTGGATTTTTTTAAAGTTATATTTAACTGCATTTATGATTCCAAACTTTTAAACAGTAAATGCCACAGCGTTGCTGCTTTGTTAATGGAAGCGTGCAAACACACATACATTTACACAAGACAAAAAGTATATATTTAAAACATTACTGTTGATGCTGTATAGCTAAGAGTACATATACACATCTAGAGCAATACTGTATGTGACCCTGGACCACAAAACCAGTCTTAAGTAGCACGGGTATATTTGTAGCAATAGTCAACAATACATTGTATGGGTCAAAATAATTGATTTCTCTTTAAATGCCAAAAATCATTAGGATATTAAATAAAGATGATGTTCCATGAAGACACTAAATTTCCTACTGCAAATATATCAAACCTTATTTTTTTATTAGTAATATGCATTGCTAAGAACTTCATTTGGACATCTTTAAAGACGATTTTCTCAATATTTAGATTTTTTTTTGCACCCTCAGATGGCAGATTTTCAAATAGTTGTATTTCGGCCAAATATTGTCCTATCCTGACAAATCATACATCAATGGATAGCCTATTTATTCAGCTTTCATATGTCCAGGGTCACACATATGGGCATTTAATAACAAGATTTCAGTTTGAGGTGTACTGGGCAGTTGGTTGCATAAATGCATTCGTGACATAACCATCTCTATATAAATTTTATTTCATTTTAATCAGAAGGAAACTACTGCTCTGTTGTTGGGATCTGTTTTGATCGCCATGGCCAAAACAGCATTTGACACATTTGGTAAAATGTGACATGTAGAAACACTGACACCTGCAGGCAGAAAATGAAAGTGTCCACTGCTCCTTCATGGAGATCATTGCCAGGAGTAATAAATTAAATTTTAGGATACTGGGTACTGTCATTATTGTAATCTATATTTAAAAAATAATAGTAAAATAAAAACTGTTTCAACAAAGCTATCAGAAACTATAAAAGTGTTACACCTCATGAGTGTGATGCATTTATTTGACATATGTTTAATTTATTCTAATTTTTTGTTAAACTTTACTAACATTTAGGGGAAAAAATGGTCAAGTGCTATTTCATTTCTTAACGTTCGGTCTTGGTGACACCGGTGAAGCAGATCAGACTGGTTTCCATTACACTACAGTAAAACTCCATGATTTACAAATGTCTGAGTCACATCATACACAATACACGTCACACGTCTTTAAGCAAGGCACAGGAAACAGCAATATTACAAAGCTAAACTCGACCTGAAATCTCTAATTACACCAAGAAGAAAAAGACGAAAAAAAGCACCTCTCATTTCCAAAGGCTTGTCTATACATGTAAATGTAACCGCTGTCTATCATCAAATCTGCATGAACTGCATCTCGGTCAGTCTTGCATAAGCAACGCGAACACAATGTTCTGATGTTCTGTACAACCTTCAACTGCTGACCTTGTCAAATGCTTTTTGGCCCACAGCTCCTTAAATGAACGTCATTCACAAAACGAGTGCCATTTTTGAGTTATATACTGCACATACTAAAGATACACATTACATACTGTATAAACTTTATATACGTATGTGTAAAAAAAGTTATTCTGTTATTTGTTGTTAAAAAATAGCAAATTTTCTGTTTATTTTTTAAATTGTTTTAAATTTTTTAGATTTACATTTTTTTAATTTCTCCTTGCTAAATTACCAAATGAAATGAAATGAATCTTACGGTCTGTTATGTTTGTCAGTAGGGGCCAAACTTAAATTGTTACCATTATTTTCTAAAAAAAAAAAAAACAAAAAAAAACAACTAATAATTCAGGAAAACAAAAAACAAAAAAACATATTTTCAGTTTTATTTTTTTAAATGTTAAATGTTCTTTTTTGCCTTTTTTTGCATTCTCCTTGCTAAATTACCAAATGCTTACATTTTGATGAAAAAAATATATGTAAATAAAAAGTAGCATTTCTTTCTCTATGTTTAAGTTGAGCAAAACAATAGATTTTAGTAAATAAAATAAAACAAAATAAAATAAAATAATAAAATAAAATAAAATAAAATAAAATAAAATAAATGTAAAAACAAAATAAAATAAAATTAATCTTATGGTCTGTTATGTTTGTCAGTAGGGCCCAAACTTTTAACAAAATTGTTACCATTATTTTCTAAAAAAAATATCAAATAATTCAGGAAAACAAAAATAGGAATAATAATAATAATATAATATAGAATAATACATTATATTAAAAACTGTAAGACAAAGTAAAAATTGTCATCTGCTATTTGTTGTTAAAAAATTGCAGATTTTCAGTTTTAATTTCATTTTCAGTTTACAAAATATTTTCACGGACATGATCTTTACTTATTATCCTAAGGATTGTTGGCATAAAAGAAAAATGTATCATTCTGACCCATACAATGTATTTTTGGCTATTACTACAAATATACCCGTGCTACTTAAGATTGGTTTTGTGGTCCAGTGTTACATATTAACCTTGTCAAAATGCATTTAAAATCATAAATTTAATTCGAAATGGAACTATACCATTGATTAAAACAGAAATGTACTAAAAACATTCAGGAATTCACTAAAAAATATCCCTATCAAACTAAAAAAGGCACCCGTTCCATAGAATGACTCATGCTATAATGAATGACACATTTGATGTGGCTCTGTAGCTCACTGAAATGCAGTAGCTGGGCAGCAGGCATCATGTGCAAGAACACGTCCTTGCATTTGCATATGGCAGATCCTGCATTGCCATATGCTGTGTCCATGAATAGAACGGCTCTCGCTGGCACATTTCATCATACAGGGCGCGCTGGGATCAACTGAGCATTTTCTGTTAGCTGGCAAAGCAGTTTGCATTTATCTTTAAAACAGGTTTAATGTGATTACCCATAAGCTAGTACTTATAGACACTACTCAGTATAGCACTTTGAAAGACTCATAAAGCTTGATAATTACATAAAGGCCAAAGTAACTGTTATATCCTTCAGTGCACACTGTTGCCAGTGGATGGAGCTGTTATGTCAGATGTGCTGTTTGCCAATGCAAAAATAACTGAAAACTCCATCACACAAAGTAGCTGCTTTGCATGCAGCATGTAGCACCCATTTCTTCAAGCCATAAAATGGAAGCGCACATGCACGAATAATATTCTAATAGAAACATGCACCAATCAATACCTGGTTTGCTTTACAGAATAATTCTTCCATGATCCGAATACATATCCTTACTGATGCAGATTCCAACAATTATGCTTGCCAAAAAAAAAGTTTTCATACCCAGTTTGCAAAAAAGACATCAAACATAATGCATTTTTTGTTTTTTAATCTTATTTTTATACCGAGACAACATTTTAATAAGTACTATCTTACAAAGTACACTATCTGTCAATAGTTCGAAGATTTTTTTTTATGTTTTGGAAAGAAGTTAGAAACCTTTTTAATATGCTGATTGGTTGAGAAACATATCAGGATTATTTTATAAATACAAAGTTTAGCATTTATTTAAAAATATTATAAATGTGACCCCGGACCACAAAACCAGTCATAAGGGACAATATTTGGCGTATGATATGATACATGATCTTTACTTAATATCCTAATGATTTTTGGCATTGAAAGAAAAACTGATAATTTTGACCCATACATTATATTTTTGGCTATTAGGGCTGTCAAACGATTAATCGCGATTAATCGTTTGCCAAATATATGTGTGTGCACTGTGTGTAATTATTATGTATATATAAATACAGACACATTAATGTATATATTTCAGAGAAATATGTTATTTATGTACAAAATATTTTTATTTATATATAACAAATTCTATAAAAAGTATAATAAATACATATACTTGTAAATATTTCTTAAATATACACATGAATGTGTTTGTATTTATATATACATAATAATTACACACAGTGCACACACATATATTAGGCAAACTCAAACTTTTATTTTGTATGCGATTAATTGCGATTATTCGTTTGGCAGCCCTACTACAAATATACTTGTGGTACTTAAGACTGGTTCACAGTAAAAACATTACTGTCACTTTTGACCAATTTAGTGTGTCCTTGTTGAATTAAAGTATTCATTTCTTAATTTTTCCCCAAATCTTTTGAATAGTAGTGTATAAGCACAACTGTTTTCAACATAGATAATAATAAGAAATGTTTCTTAAGCAGCAAATCAGCATATTAAAATGATTTCTGACACTGAAGACTGGAGTAATGATGCTGAAAATTCAGTTAATATATTACATTTTAAAACATATTAAAATTAGGGCTGGCAAACGATTACTCACAATTAATTGCATACAAAATAAAAGTTTGAGTTTGCCTAATATATGTGTATGTACTGTGTGTAATTACTATACATATATAAATAAAAGCACATTCATGTATATGTTTAAGAAATATTTACAAGTATATGTATTTATTATAATTTTTATAGAATTTATATTATATATAAATGAAAATATTTTGTACATAAATAACATATTTCTCTCAAATATATACATTAATTTGTGTGTATTTATATATACATAATAATTACACACAGTACAAACTCAGTATTAGGCAAACTCAAACTTTTATTTTGTATGCGATTAATCGCGATTAATCGTCTGACGGCCCTAATTAAAATAGAAAACAGTTCCTCTTAATTGTAATTTTACTGTATTTTGTGATGAATGCATCCTTGGTGAGCATAAGAGACTTCTTTCGAAAACATTTTTAATTATTCCTAACTTTTGACTGATAGAGTTGGCAAAACATAACTTTGAATTAGTTGAAATTTTTAAATAGTTTCAATAAAAAAAGTCTCTAAATCTATCCCTGAGTTGAATCATATGCTCCAAGTAGTCATACCACATGGAAACCAGTCTGTCCTTAACCCGTGTCACCTACTGAGTTTCACCACTAGGCATCCTGGGAGTCCCAGGCTGGACTAGAGAGCTTCTTGAAGTGGCCGAAGGTGTGAACTGAGTTACATTGGAGCGTATGCGACATCTCACAGAACGTGGCGACGGCTGCCGAGAACCCAGGACCGGAGAACGGTAGGGGGAAGTAGGAGCAGATCTAGGAAAAAGAGCATCAGAGTCTCCGCTCTGAACAACATGAGAAAACTCGATACTTAGCGTCTCTGGGTCTAAAACTAAAGTCTGAGTGCCCAGTTTCCATTGCGACTGGCCGAGGAAAAACGGGTGGGCTAAGGAGGTCCAGGAGGAGGAGGATGAAGCAGGGAGATCCAGTGAAGGAGAGCTACTGGCCGATGCAACCGTATTGTTTTGGAATAGACAGGAAGGGGGTTTTGAAACTGAAGCGGTGGGACTAGGGGGAGCTGTGAGTGCAGTTCGATGACTTACTTTTTGAGGGCTGCTCTTAATTTTTGGCACTTTCCCTCCACGGCCACAGTGCGACTGCTCGTGGTCAAACTCCAGGTCCTCCAGGCGCTGGGTAAGGGCCAGTTTCTGCTGAATAGCCATTCGCAGGAGGGAGTTCAGAGTCTTCTTTTCATCTTCTGCGGCAGCCAGCTGCCTCTGCATCTCATCCAGCTGGGTTACGTACTCATCACATCTGGACAAAGAAAGGGAGAGAACCTTAAAATTAAGTGATTACACATAAAACATCAGAACACATTGTACAAGACTGAATAAGTAATATAGCTGCGAGCAGCGATTATCAGGGTTCAAGCGCTTTAAGGTATTTAAGCACATATGAAAAGACATTATGTAGCAAGCATCTAACCACCTAAATCAATGATTTAATCAATGACAGGTAATTTACCATAGAAATATGTTTTTTAACATTTGTGACTGTTATAGCACCAGCTGTGGTTTGATCTCCATAAAACTTTGCATGCTTGTTTAGAATCATCTGTCGCACATGCTCAGCAAGTTTCATGAAGTTTTGAGTTTTTCTTTAGGCTTTATAGGATTTTTGGTATATTTGGACAGACCCCTTTTCTAAACGACCCAGTTATAGCTATCCAAAGGATAAATTTCAACATTTTTGTGATAATTACTGACCTAGAGAGTCCAGAGAATTGTACGGCAGTAGTTTTTTCCAGATTAAGCAAAAAACCTAGGAGTAGTTTGCAGTATTTTTTTTAACATCTTCTCAATTGCTTCACAAATTATTTGATTGACAGCAGTGGTTCTAAAGGCAAAGTTGTCAGAAATAAGGAGTTATATGATATGATATGATATGATTATCGTGCGTATGTGCAAAAAAACAATATACAATCATTTACGCCCTTGAAAAATGTGATTTTGCCCCCCAGTGGCTAATTTCCTTTAAACTTTTCACAGATCTTTGAGGTCGTGAGTCAAACAAGCTCACCAATTTTCATTCCAATCGGCCTCCATTAAACCTTCCCTGTTGAAAAAAACAGCATATGCTGGTTAGGTAGGTTTTGATGCTTGGATGCTGGTTTTAGCTGGTCCTTAGCTGGTTTATGCTGGTCCTCAGCTGGTTTATGCTGGTCCTGGACCAGCACATGCATGCATACTCTGTAATCTGGGTCAATACAGTTAGGGTAAGTCGAAAAACTCCCATCTCATTTTCTCCTCCAATTTCAAAATTGTCCTACATGGCTGCAGAAGTACCGACCCAGTGTTTACAAAGTGAACGTGCAAAGGTCAAACCCCCTTTACAAAAAAAGGTAAAACAGCGATGTAGGATGATTTTGAAGTTGGAGAAGAAAATGAGATACATTATGAATGAGATACATGAGATACATAATGAGTTACATTTTGATGAATCAATAAAATCATAAATGTGTATTTAAAAAAGAAACCATTCCAGTTTGGTTGACCTCAATAATAATAAATGACGATAAACACACCTTGTGGCAAACATTGCCCTCAGTGAGGAAAAGGTGGCTGCGTCTTCCTTAAGGGCCTTTAGTTCATTTCTAAGCTTCATCATTGTCTCGGTCACCATGCACTTCTCATTTTCATATTTACTCTTCAGGTTCGCAAGGGCCACCTCGGCAGTCTAGAAACATATCAAAGACATACAAAGTTCTGTTATATATTGTTTTATTTAAATGCCAAACACAACGGAAGACATAAACTTGTTCTTACCTGTTTGTTGGCTTTCAGGACAAGACGTAAGGTGGCAATCTGCTCTCTTTTAGTGCTCAGGAGGGATTTGAGTTTCAGGATCTCCTCCATGCAGACCTCTTTGTCTTTATCAAGGATGGGCGCCAACTCTCGTGCTGCAGCCCTTTGCCTGGACAGCTGGAGCGAGCGGTCCACGGCTTTCTGCAGGTGCTTGATCTGATCACGGATGATGGCATTGAGGTTATAGATGTTCATGGGCTCCCGGCGGAGATCACCTGTTTCTGGCACTGGGGAAGGTGAGAGAGATGAACCATTGATTGGAGAACCAAAAGGGGTTTTGTTGGGACTTCCTCCGTCACCTTTAGTTCCTTCTCCAAGGGGCTCCTTCGATGGAGAGTCTTGCGGACTCTTGGAAACATCGGAGGAGTTAGCAGCTGCGATTCGGCGAGCTAAACGTGGAGAAAGCAGTGCTCTTGGGTCTTCAGGGCCTTTGAGACTGCCACTACGTGTAACCCGGCTCTGACGGTAGTAGTCTAGCATGACGCGGTTGGGCGTTTCGTTGTTGCACAAGCATACATGGTGGTAGAGCTGAGCAAGTTCCTCGCTAAACGTAACCAGCTCATCCTGAGCTGTGTTCAGCATGCTGTTACTTTCACTAGCCATAACGGAAGCACATCTGAGCTCCACTTCCAGACCGCTAACCCGGTCACGTGCCTCACGTGAGGCTTTCTCCAACCGTTTCACCTGTTCTTCCAGAGCCTGGACTTTCCCTTCACTGTGGTTGCTCTCTTCCGATTGGTTCTCCACAGACTGGTTATATTTTTCCTTCAAAGCCTTAAGCTCCGCCTTCAAGTCAATGACTTCAGTCACGGCAACTCTGTATTTGCATTCCAGAAGCTCCATTCCATTGATCTCTGCTTCATAATCGCAGCAACCGTTAATGGGCTCGTCGCTCTTCTCGGACTCCTCCGTGTCAAGCTCCTTGTCGCTGTAGAGGCGCTTCATAGAGTTGAATCGCTCCGTAAGGCGGTGAACGCGTTTGTGCTGCTCGGTTAAAGCGCCCTGCGTGTGCTGGAGTTGAGTTTGAGACTCCTGGAGGTTGGCAAGTAGAACCGACTTCTCTCGCTCAACCTAGTGAACAAGACGACACACAGTTTGTTAGCAAAAACCATTTACACAACTGGGGTCAGTACATTTTTTAAAGAAATTATTGCTTTTATTCATAAAGGACACATTAAATTGATCCAGTGTGACAGTAAAGACATTTACAGTTGAGGTCAAACGTTTACATCCCCCTTTCAAAATCTGCAAAATGTTAATTATTTTACCAAAATAAGAGGGATCATACAAAATGCATGTTATTGTTATTGGAAAAACAATGTATTTAGAATCAGGGGGTGAATACTTTTGAACAGAATGGAAAGTTTAAGTAGATTTTTCTTAATTTGCCTAAATATCATCTTTTTCATTTAGTACTGTCCTTCAGAGGCTACAGAAGATAGTTACATGCTTCCCAGAAGACTAAATAAGTTAAATTTACTCTGATCTTCAAACTCCAAAAGTTTTCACCCCCCAGCTCTTAATGCATCGTTTTTCCTTCTGAAGCATCAGTGAGCGTTTGAACCTTCTGTAATAGCTGCATATGAGTCCCTCAGTTGTCCTCAGTATGAAAAAATGGATCTCAATATCATACAGTCATTGTTGGAAAGGGTTCAAATACACAAAAACGCTGGAAAACCAACAAATTTGTGGAACCTGAAGGATTTTTTTGATGAACGGCAGGCAGTTTAACTGTTCAGGACAAACACGGGACTCATGAACAACTATAAAGAACAGATAGGAAAACAGTATTAAAAATCAAGCGCATAAACTTTTGAGCCTATACATTTTTATAAATTGAACTACTATTTTTTCTTGTGGACTATATGTAAACATTTTATGTGAATTATCTTATTCAAGTCTACTAAATAAACAATAACATGCATTTTGAATGATCCCTCTTGTTTTGGTAATAAAATTAACAATTTGCAGATTCTGATACGGACATGTAAACTTTTGACCTCAACGGTATAATGTTACAAACGATTTCAGATTTCAAATAAAATGTTTTCTTTGGAACATTCCATTCATCAAAGAATCCTGATAAGAAGTTTTAAAGGGACAGTTCACTTTAAAAAAAAATTACCCCATGATTTACTCACCCTCAAGCTGTCCTATATGATGCTTCAGAGAGCCTTTATTAAACCACAAAGCCATGTGGAGTACTTTTTATGATGAATGGATGCACTTTATAAGACTTCAAAATCTCAACACCCATTCACTGCCATTATAAAGCTTGGAAGAGACAGGACATTTTTAACATAACTCCAGCTGTTTTCGTCTGAAAGAAAAAAGTCATATACACCTAGAATGGCTTGAGGGTGAGTAAATCACGGGATAATATCCATTAAATTACATTATATGTGATAAGCCTTACCTATAATACGTTTGCTAGAAAACATGGAATATTTCACTCTGTGCTTATAAAGTGTCACTCTGTGGACAGCTGTGATAGCTAGGTGTGTTAGCTTGCTTGTCACAAATTTAGCATAACCGCAGACATGTGATTCCTGTCATTGAGCTCAAGTGCTGCTTAATTGCTTTTTGATCACTCATTGTATCAGAAGCGTCAGCCATCTAACGCTTGAGGCTGAGATAGCGAAAACCTATCGATTCCTTACTGGAGACAAGCCATGAAGAACATAAGGAATACATTAAAAATGTGAACAAAGGTAGATGGGGAACACTTTTTTCTGGATAAATGCCAGATAATTACAGTAGCTTGAAGGGTGAGAAAACAAGTAATTAGAACCAAGCAGTGATATAAATGTGTAAAAGGAACTACTTCGTGCAACAGGATGCTGAAATAACAGGCTCTTGGCTATGTTTTTGATGGCTATCCCACACAGCTAGAAAAAAACACCACTACAGCCACATTCCCCAGAGGAGACCATTAGATGCAAACATGTTATATAATACTTTTCATGAAATTGATCTGTTTAGACTATTTGGATGAATTTATGTGTGGTAACATTGCTTTTTTTAAGCGTGCATGACTAAATGTTTTTATATATAAAAATATATATATATATATATATGTGTGTATGTAAAATCTTGTTTTTTTTTTTAACATGTACCAATGCATTTACAATGACACCAAGCTATATTCACTGCAATTATCGTGTCATAATTTTTTTCATCTGATTTGCTGTGTGATGCTCCTTTAAGCAGCTGATGCTCTCTATGTTTCTGTGTCCACACTGGCAGATTTTCTATTCTTGTCCCATGCTGTCTCTCTTGCTGAATATGCCTGTGGCACACGCACATACCAATACATTTCTGTGTCCTGCTTTTACAGAGGCAGGCACAAAGCACTCGCTCATAATGGTAATCAACCTGACAGTAGTCTCCCAAAGCACAAAAAAGACTATTGCACTTACAGCAATCAACTTTCCTTCACTCAAATTTACGCTTAAATTCTTAAGACGTAAAGTATTTTACCAGTCATTACAAATATGTCACGTATTTTACCAGTCAAATATGCAGAAGTGTCAAGGGCATGAAAATGTGTCAATAAAGGCATCCTTTGATGTCCATGGAGACTGACTGGATAATGGTTAATGCCCTTTAAAGGGTTTAAGGCATGTATGTTTGCTTATAAAGAAGCAGTAGATGTATTAAATCACTAATGAAAAGCTCTTCACTCAACAGGAGTCAATAGTTGCCCATTAATGCATTGGTTAACAGCTGTTTTTCCCCAAAGCATCCCTCAATGATTTATGCAACTAAGAGTATCTAAGCAAAAACAGATGGACTAAAAATTAACAAAAAGTTACTAAAACTAAAAACATAAAAATCAATTTTTGTCACTTGAAAACAAAATAAATATTAACTCAAATTAAATTAAAAATATACATTAAAAAAGTAAAAATTAGTTTTATTTTATGTTGATGCCAATGCAACATTTATCATTTCCACTGAGTTTAACTTGATGTACTAAAATAACTAAAACTAAATAACATAAAACAAACAAATAAAAATTATATATATAAAAAATATAGAGAGACATAAAAACTAACAATAATGACTAAATCTTTAACTAAAATAAAAGTGAAAACACTGCAAAAAATGCAAGAGAAAATTATTGTCTTGTTTTCAGAAAAAACAAGTCAAAATTAAATAAGTTTTTGCTTCAAACAAGCAAAATAATCTGCCAATGGGGTAAGCAAAAAAATCTTGTTTTCTGCTTGAAATAAGATTATTTTACTTACCCCTTAATTTTGTAAAACTTAATTTTGACTTGTTTTTTTCTGAAAACGAGACAAAAATAAAAAAATAGAAAAAAACAGAAAATCCTTCTTGATTTAAGAATATTTAGATACTTTGGCTGGAAACAAGACAAAAAATCTAAGTAAGAAAAGCGTTTTTTGCAATGAACAAACTACAAAAATAAAATCGTATTCAAAATAATACTGAAATGAATTAATGAACAAATAAATAGTTGTTCTGACAATAAACAAAAAAAAAGTTTTTTTTAAAATATATTTTTATGATTCAAACATGTCTCCTACATATTGAAGCCCGTTTCAGCCACTAAATACAAAATAAAAAAAGGTAATTGCGACTTTCTGACTTTTTATCATGCAATATATCATGCTATTCTTAGAAAAGTCACAATTGTGACTTTATATCTTGCACATCTGACTTCTGTTTCTCAGAATTGCAAGTTCATCTCGCAATTCTGACTTTGTAACTTGCAATTGAGTTTATAGCATGCGATTCTGAGAAAAAGTCACAACTGTGACAATATCTCGCAATTCTGACATTATATGTCGCAAATGAAAGTTTATATCATGCAATTCTGAAAAAAAAAACACACAAGTGTGACTTTATATCTTGCAATTCTGACTTTATAACTCCGAATAGCAAGTTTATATCTCACAATTCTGAGAAAAAAGTAAAAAATAAAAAGTTGCAATAACATTTTTTGATTTTTATTCAGTAGTGGAAACGGGTTTCTATACCTACACTATGCATGATCCGCTAAGACAAAGCTTAAGATTAAGTTCAGATGAAATTATTCAGACTAAATAAATATTGCTCTTCAGTCTCATTTCACACTTTGGTTTTGTCACAATCCCTGCATATTTTATGGCTTAAGTGTCATGTGACTAACCTGTAGGAGCTGTTGTTTGAGTTTCTGTATCTCAGACAGGTTGAGTTCGCTGAAGAGATCAGACACTGGGTGCAGCACCTCTCCCTTCCTGCCTCCAGATCTGAGATATTCTCCGTTCATCTTTGGTCCATGCCCATTGCACTCATTGCAGCGGTTACGGTCCTCATTGTTGGGGCTAGAGCCGGATGCAGATGTGCCATTGGTTGCCGCCTCCTCTGCGAACTTCAAACCCTCCACGGCAGAGATGGCCAGGTGGGTGCTGGCTCCGTACACACTGTCCGTCAGGCTGAGATGATGGGCCAGCTCCTTTCTGATATTGTTCTTCTGCTCTCTCTCACTCTTCAGAGCATCCAACGCCTCTTCTAACTGGCCTTCAGAAATATCTTTCAAACGCAAAGCATCTTCCAGCTGGCTGTTGAGTAGCACCGTCTCTTCCTCAAGCACTTTGATTTCATGCTTTAGACCCTCGTATTCCACCTGTTGAAGAGTGACTATAAGTAAGTCTGCTCTACAGTTGCTTTTGCTCACATAGTGTGACAATGTGTTTCACAATTAGTGTTTGTGTGTATATACCTGATTCTGTTTGAGTGTTGACACTAGTTTCTGTAGAGTGATGTTCTCCTCCTCCAGTTCAGTGTAGTCCTGCAGCAGTCTGGTCTCTCTGAACTTATACTCTCTGATTTCCTCTCTCATCCTGTTCCTTTGTAGTTCTAACATTTCATTATTCTGAAAGACAGAAAGAGAAGGACAACACAAAATAATAAGTCACTTGGCTGTTTATCCTTTTACCCTATTTCAGAACAAAGAATGACTGACAAACTGCGGTTGTTAAAGAGGTAAAAACAACATTGATGTTCTGTGCATAGTTTGATGGGCTTGTCTTCTCTGAAGAGGCAAAAAAAAAAAGCAGTATGTTGTTAGGAAAAATTCAGCTGGTCTGTAGCAACCATTTAGCTTGCTTAAATTAAAACTCAACCTCTGTATTGGTGATAATCGTAGCACAGGATATTATGACTAGTGGTCCAAAAAAAAGACTAAAAATAAAATAAAATAAAATAAAATGATAAAGCAGTAACTCCTATATATCTGTTGAGAGACTCCTTATTGCCATTATAATGGTGGTCTAAGAAATAAAAAAATAAATAATAAAATAAAATAAAATAAAATAAGCAGAAGTAATCCTTACATATTTATTGAGGGATTCCTTACTGTCATTATAATGGTGGTATGAGAAATAAAATAAAATAAAACAAAATAAAATAAAATAAAATAAAATAAAATAAAATAAAATAAGCAGAAGTAACTGTTACATATTTATTGATGGACTCCTGATTGCCATTAAAATGCTGGTTTGAGAAAAAAATAAAATAAAATAAAACAATAAAATAAACATCAGTTAACCCCTATATATCTATTGACTATATGAATCTGTTTTAATAATAAATAATAAATAAAATAAAATAATTAGCAGCAGTAACCTTTTTTTTGAGGGACTCTTTATTGTCATTATAATGATGGTATTAAAAAGAAAAGAAAACATAAAATTAAATTAAATTAAATTAAATTAAAAATAGGTGGCATTAACCCTATATATTCACTGCAGGACTCCTTATTGTCAGTATAATGGTGGTATGATAAAATAAAATATAATAAAATAAAATAATTAAATAACATTAAATAAAATTAAAAATATGTGGCAGTAACCCTATATATTTATTGCAGGACTCATTATTGTCAGTATAATGTTGGTATGATAAAATAAAATAAAATAAAATAATTAAATAAAATTAAATAAAATTAAAAATAGGTGGCAGTAACCCTATATATTTATTGCAGAACTCATTATTGTCAGTATAATGTTGGTATGATAAAATAAAATAAAATAAAATAAAATAATTAAATAAAATTAAATAAAATTAAAAATAGGTGGCAGTAACCCTATATATTTATTGCAGGACTCATTATTGTCAGTATAATGTTGGTATGATAAAATAAAATAAAATAAAATAATTAAATAAAATTAAATAAAATTAAAAATAGGTTGCAGTAACCCTATATATTTATTGCAGGACTCATTATTTTCAGTATAATGGTGGTATGATAAAATAAAATAAAATAAAATAAAATGAAATTAAATGAAATTAAAAATAGGTGGCAGTAACCCTATATATTTATTGCAGGACTCCTTATTGTCAGTATAATGGTGGTATGATAAAATAAAATAAAATAAACAGCAGTAACCCCTATGGATCTATTGAGGGACTCCTCATTGTCATTATAATGGTGGTATAGGAAATGAGAAAGAAATAATAAAATAAAAATAATATAATAAAAAATATAAAATATGAAATAAAATAAAATAAGCAGCAGTAAACTCTACATATCTATTAAGATATTCCTGTTCATTATATTGGTGTTACGTGAGTATGTCATGATGAATCTTTCTAAGGAATCTATAAAAATCCATTAGCCTTACATATAATAGCTTTGCATCACTGTGAGTCACAGTCTAAGATGATACTGAGCATGTCCACACTTGAGCTGACAGGAATGCTGGGTAACAAATTGCTTTCCGTCAGAGAAAACCCTTAAGTCAGCACTTTCTTCCTCACAGCTCAATCTATATGGGAAAGCTGAGACAAAGCTTCCTTTATAAGCTGAAAAGGAATGTTACAAGCAAGATGACAAATGTTGTGTACATCTTAATGTGTCTATATAACAATGAGTCACAATGAGAAGCCAAAAGGTAGCTCTTTATGGCTTTCTACCATGGCACCAACCCTGATCTTCAATCACAATGCCTCGTACAACAGTTCGTGCCAGCATTCAGTGTGTAGTAACCTTTGGAATACTTCAAAGCATTCTTCAAGAGCAGATTGCTGGAAAATCACAATTGCTGAGAGAGAAAACCCCCCACCGTTGCACAAACTGGGCAGAACTGCTGACAAAGAGTCAAAGGTGTGGAACAGAAATGGGAATGAAGCCAACCTTGGGAGAAACCTAAATGCTGATTGGGTGATAAGACGAAACGTGTAGCACACAGCATATTTTAATAATCTCAAATCCACCTGTTTTATGTAGAGTTACTTGTATTTACTGTATATGTGAAGTTAGTGTATACTAGTGTCTATGAAAAAAACCTACGTCTAGACGTTCACTGAAGCTTCTACAAAATCCATTCAAATTTAACTAAAGCTGTCACCAACAACTCATCCATGACTGGAATATGAGGATCAAACACTGTCATGGCGTAAGATATTTTGCACACCCTGGCAGATGACCTTCCCCTGAGCTGAGATATTGATTACTGTACACAATACCACAGCTCTCCCAGAGGATGTGATGTCTCATTGCATATTCCAAGCGCTGCCGTGCCAGTTCAAATGAGCTGGGCATGAACTCCAGGGGATTACTGACCAATTATCTCCCAGTACAGCTCTATTGTAGCAGTGGTAATCATGGGCTTCACACACTCAGGGGTCAGGAGCAGTGCAGTAGCCTATAGTATTAGAGCAAACCTAGTATGCGCCGTGCCAGAATCCGCTACAGTAATGCTGGTTATGAGATGGAAATGTTGCACACACATTATGAAGTAGATAAGGCCAGAATTTAACTAGTGGCATCAAATGGTATTACAAAAATAATGACTTCCAAAACCACTCCTTCCAGCCCACCCCCTCTTTCATTGGTCAACAAACAAGCAGACCCGCCCCCACATGCACACCATTGGCTGAGCCTGAATATGACATGTTGGTCCAAGTGAAATAAACAAAGCCATCCTGAAAGTGCCACAGAGATTTTGGGAAGACAGTGTAAGAATTGCTTACTTTTACTGTTTCTGTACATTAAATACGGATATGTAAAACTATTTTAACATTGATAAAATGTTAAAATACTTTGTGAAATGAACAACTCTTAAACATCTTGTTAAATAGCAGTTGGGAACACATCTTGCTAGTATAAAATTTATTATGAATTTTCAGTTTTTTAATTTTAATTTAAAAATGAGTCTGTTTTACTGTGTATTTTTGTCATTTTTATTTTTTGTCCTTTTTTAAAATATGAAAATATAGTTTTTATGATTTTTCTTTCAGTTTTAGCTTATTCAGTTTTATTTTAGTAAATCATATATACATTGCCCTCCAAAAGTTTGGAAACGCCCTAGAAAAGTGGGGTTTTGGACAATATTGGCATGAATCCTTTTTAATTTGTGATAATTTTGCACTTATAAGGGATAACACAAAATATAAAAACATATTTTATTATATAAACAGTAAATTTTCGATTCGTCAAAATATCCACCATTAGCAGCTATTATAGCTCTGCATAATCTGGGCCTAAATTCATTGCATTCTAAACTTAATTGGCAATCAATTGTTGAAGCTATTAAGGTGTGCTGACCCAAAAATCTTTTAAAAACCTGGGCCAAGTTTAAACCACTAACCAGGCATCACAGCTGGCAAAGGGGCATGTCTGACTTTGACATGTATATGTTGCCATTATTATGTAATCAAAATGAAAATTATTATTGGTGGTCTTCAATAATAATGTCAAGTTACTTTAATGTATTTCCACCAAAAAATGATAGGGATTTATGCTGATATCGTCCAAAACCACACTTTGCCAGGTGTGTTTCCAAACTTTTGGAGGGCAGTGTATATATATTATCAACATTATAACCAACAGATTTAAACTTGAAAAAAACAAATTCTGACTTTTTTTCTAAGAACTGTGAGATATTACCTTGCAATTCTGACCTTTTCTCTCAGAATAGCGAGATGGAAACTTGAAATTCTGACTTTTTTCTCAATATTGTGAGATACAAACACACAATTTTTACTATTTCTCTCGAAATAGTGAAATATAAACTCGCAGATATAAATTGTGAGATACAAAATCGCAATTCTGATTTTTTCTCAGAACCATGAGATATAATCTTGCAATTCTGACCTTTGCTCTCAGAATAGTGAGATATAAACTCGCAAGTCTGACTTTTTCTCAGAATTGTGAGATACAAACTCACAATTTTTACTTTTTCTCTTTAAAATAGTGAGATATAAACTCGCAGATATCAACTGTGTGATACAAACTCACAATTTTTCTCAGAATTGTAAGATATGAAGTCCAATTCTGAGGAGGGAAAAAAGACTGATATGTTCTCAGTTTATATCTCACAAATCTGACTTTATAATTCACAATTGCGAGTTTATATCTCACAGTTCTTAAAAAAGGGCTGAATTGCAAGATGTAAACTCACAATTGTCAGAATTTTGAGATAAAAAGTGGTGGAAAGGGGCTTCCATATTCCACAGATGAAATCTAGTTTACATCCAACTGCTTTGACAAACTACATTTTTTCAAGAGTAGGCATAAATGATTTATTGCTTAATATCTTCAGTTTTGCTTATTGGATAAGTTGTTCTTGTTTAGGAGGACATAATACAAATACTGTAAAAAAATAGCATTATTTTAGTGATTATTTGAGGTGTAACTGAATAAAACGCCTATGTTAATGTAATCTAGAGCGACTACCTGTATGTACTGTGGTAATTAATCTATTCAAAATGTGAGGTATGTGACCCAGTGTGAAATTCGTAGTGAAATTCCCTGTCTCATAGGACCGCAGTGGCCGTGTGTGTACAGTGTGTCTTTGTGCTGACCTCAGGGCATTTCTCTTATGCCCCAGCTTAGCCATGGATTTGCCCCCTACAATGCACTATGGCGACAGTCTCTGACCCTGACACCACCCTCTGCCTCCAACGACTGCTGACACACTACACACACAGACAGACTGCCCTCAAAATAACCCTTTGACCCAAGATGGAGTTTCCTATAACCTTGTAAAAATATTTACACTGAGAAAGGGAGCGCTAACTTTCAGATGTGTATACTTGGAAAGGCTTTCCTGTTGAAAAATCCAGCATATGCTGGTTAGGTATGTTTTGAAGCATGGCTGCTGGTGTGAGCTGGTTTAAGCTGGTCATGTGCTGGTCCTAAGCAGGAGCTAGTTGCTTAGGACCAGCTTAGGACCAGCACATGGCCAGCTAAGAACCAGCTTAAATGGCTACAACCAGCAGTCATGCTTCAAAATATACCTAACCAGCATATGCTGGATTTTTCAACAGGGTTTATATGAATAGCCAACTCACCTCTCTGAGTTCCTGCAGCAGGGCGTTGAGACGTTCAGCCTCCGCTTGGGCGTTGGAGGCAACAGAGCTGCTCACATTGAGCTGGGTTTGAAGGTCCACCAGACGTCCCATGTAATAGGCCTCTTTGCAAGCAGATTCCTGTAGCAAAGTCTCTTCGTTTGTCTCACCATCCTCGGCTACTTTACGCTGGTTGGTGTACGCCTGACCGAACGCCTGGAGGAAAATGAACGACAGAGAGAGAAAAAGTGGTGTTTAAGAAAAAGTCTACAAATATTGACTTTTTTCAGAATATCTTCTTTTGTGTTTAACAGAAGAAAGAAACTCATACAGGTTTGAAACAGCTTGAGAATGGGTAAATGATGACATTAAGCATACTGAGTCTCTGCATACTTTAACATTGCTTAACAACATACCAGTTTATGACGAAAGATCAAGCAATTAACACTGATAGATATGTGCCATTGGCAAATGTCAAGAATAATTAGGTGATTCACATGAACAGACTAATATGCTAAATGACAGAAAAGAACAAAACCAATAATGATCTGATATGACAGAAAGCGACAAGGCATTATGATACGACAGATCTGATCTTGCTCAGGTTTGATTGAGCTGTCAGTATTAAAAAAACAACAAAAGCAAGGTGCATTGCTGTTCAAATGTTTGGGATCGGTATGTTATGCTCTTTAAAAATACAGAAAATGTTAATATATATATATATATATATATATATATATTTTAATATACTTTAAAATGTAATTATTTCTGTGACACAAAGCTGAATTTTCAGCATCATTACTCCAGTCTTCAGTGTCACATGATCCTTCAGAAATCATTTTAATATGCTGATTTATTATCAATGTTGGAAACAGTTGTGCTGCTTTATATTTTTATTGGAAACTGTGGTTCTTTTTTTACAATTCTTTGATTAATAAAAAAAGAGGATTTATTTAAAATTGAAATCTTTTCTAACTATATAAATCTTTACTATATAAATCACTTTTTATCAATTTAACACATCCTCGCTGAATAAAAGTATTAATTTCTTTCAAACAAAGACAGAAAGAAGAAAATTACTGACCACAAATTTTGAACAGTAGTGTATATTGTTACAAATGATTGCTATTTTAAATAAATGCTGTTCTTTTTAATGATTTATTCATCAAAGAATCCTGAAAAAGTATATATATATATATATATATATATTATAATATATATTTTAAGCAGTGCAACTGTTTCCAACATTGATAATAAATCAGCTTATTAGAATGATCATGTGACACTTAAGACTGGAGTAATGGTGCTGAAAATTCAGCATTGCATCACCAGAATAAATTCAATTTTCAAGAATACTAAAATAGAAAACCACTATTTTAAATTGCAATAATATTTCATAATATTACTGTTTTTTATGTATTTTTAATCAAATAAATGCAGCCCTGTTGCGCAGAAACTACTTCTTTAAAAAAAACATTTTAAAAAATCTTACTGATCCCAAACATTTGAACAGCATGTGTATGTTACAGCAGTGTATATTTCCATGTTACTGTTACATGGTACAACATGTGATGTGTTTCTTAATATAAGTCTAATGCATTTTGAATTTAAATCACACATTTAATCAAAACTGCACCACCTTTCCGCTCTCTATTCTCATCACCTGCCCAGGCAAAGTGCTGCACTTCAAGGTAACTAAGATAATATTTCAGCTGCTCGCTTGGATCAATAGAAACAGTGTTCCGATTCCCCTGACACAGGTTTTCACGCCATGCAGATCCGGCGTTTCATGACTTAAGCATCCTGTCTTGATTGGAAGATGACGGTAGATGGTAAACAGGAAGGAGAAACGAGCCAGGGTTAACAGTCCGACCTGTTCTGAAAAGCTATCACAAGGCTAATCAGTATATGATGATTATTTAAGGGGTAGTTCACCCAAAAATGAAAACTGTGCACAAAAAGTGTTCTTGTAGCTTCATGAAACTGATGTCACATGGACTATTTTAACAATGTCCTCACTACCTTTCTGGGCTTTGAACGTGTCAGTTACGCTGCTGTCTATGCAGGGTCAGAAAGCTTTCGGATTTCATCAAAAAATATCATTTGTGTTCATTGATGAGCAAAGGTCTTACAAGTTTAGAATGACATGAAGGTCAGTACTTAATGACAGAATTTTCAGACTACATGTACACTACTGCACATGTGCATTATGGTGCATTTTAAGTAATAAATCAATAAAGCACATTACAGATCATAATCTGCCAGTGCAGGTTATATGGTGTCTCTGTGATGCTCACAATACCTGAGCCATTATGGACAGAGCATAACTGGGATGAGTACCAGCAGAGACCTCCCATCTAAAGAGAAAATCAATTAAAGACGCACTAAAAAGAGATATGTATATGGATGTGGGGGAAAATCAATTGGAGTACCGGTAGATGGCACCTTACAGCACATCTGATTTAAGAGTGAAGGTGGTTAAAAAGTTGCTGATGTGGATACAGAAAATGTCAAATACTGGAATCACTTTCCGAGCACTAAATCAATTCCAGGCATAACTAACTTCAAGAAATTATATTTCAAGAAATATAATATTTCAAAGCAAAATAAGACAAAAAAAATATTTTTGAAAAATAAAATAAAATAAAATAAAATAAAATAAGCAGATAAATCTGTTAAGGGAATCCTTATTGTCATTATAATGGTTGTATGAGAAATTAAAAGAAAATAAGAAAATAAAAAATAAAATAAAATAAAATAATTAGCAACTGTAACCCTTATATATCTGCTGAGGGAAACCTTATTGTCATTTTAATGGTGGTAAAATAAAATCACATAAAATAAAATAAAATTAGCAGCAGTAACCCCATATATATCTGCTGAGGGAAACCATATTGTCATTTTAATGGTGGTATGATAAAATAAAATAAAATAAAATTAACAGCAGTAATCCCTATATATCTATTGAGGTACTCATTGTTGTCATTACAGTAGTTGTATGAGAAATGAAAAAAAAATAAATAAATAAAATAAAATAAATTAACAGCAGTAATCCCTATATATCTATTGAGGGACTCATTGTTGTCATTATAATAGTTGTATGAGAAATGAAAAAATAAAATAAAATAAAATAATAAATAAAATAAAATAAAATAAAACAAAATGAAATGAAATAAAATTAACAGCAGTAAGCCCTATATATCTATTGAGGGACTCATTGTTGTCATTATAATGGTTGTATGAGAAATTAAAAAATAAAAAATAAAATAAAATAAAATAAAATAAAATAAAATAAAATAAATTAACAGCAGTAATCCCTATATATCTTTGATTGTCATGCAAAAAAGCATAATGGTAAAAAAAATCCTTCATGCCATAAATAAATAACTGCACAATCACAGAGTGTATACAAGTGAGAGTGTAGTGGATCGAAAATATTGTCTGTTGTGACCACGGGCACAGTTCATGAAAAACAACAATGAAGACACTCCCACTACATGAATTTTTTATTATTGCCTGGAATTTGATTTATGATGCACTTTACAGTGCAACTCTCAAGTTCTACTTAATAATCTGGTTTCAGTGGTTAACAGGCCACTGCCACAAGATTATCAGTGAATAATGACTTACATTTTAGTCTACTTCATACACAAAGCTATTGTACAGCTTCTGAAGACTGGTGAATATAAGTCCTTTAAAAATCATTTTTGGGTGTACTATCCCTTTAACGCTCTTTTTTTCTCTTTTTGATTGCTGAACTCTGGGGAGAAGGCACAAAAGCGAATGGATACACCTCTTTGATTAATTCAGTGACAGAAGTGTGAATGAGCTCTCTTTGTGATTTAAAATGAGGGCCTGTCAACGTCCCAGAATCCCTGCCGAAGGCCCTCTGCCTCCCAGCTGCGCTCTGAGAGAGAACAAGAGAGAGACGTAAAGGACTCGCGTATCGGACGTTGCTGCGACCACAGAGACCGAATATTTGCTGTATAATGTGGGAGGCAGATGGTTTGTGGAGGAAGTGTGTCCGTAAAGCCGAATTTCTCCATCTGGTTCGTGTTATTTAAAGTGGGCGGTCACACTACGATGCCCACTAAATAAGTAGTCTCTGTATTTTACATTTGTGAGGTTTATGGAATATTCAAAATTTGTGAAGATTTCAAAGCATAGTCTCTCTTGGGTGTCATAGCCATATTTTCTCCAAAATAATAAATAAATAAACAAATAATAAAATAATTATTTAATAAAATAATAATAATAATAATAATAATAAAAGAAGACATTTTTTTCATTATATTTTTGTAGCATTTTTAGAATTATATTTAATATTGTAATTCTCTTTCTCTCTCTTACTAGTATGATAAATATATTATTAAATAATGAAAATTATAATAAAATGGTACACCAAAAGAAAAACGCAAATAAAAATAAACATTTTTATTAAATCATATTTTTCATCATATTTAATACTACATTTTGACATTATATTACATTTATAATTATATTTTATAAATTCAATATATAAAAATAAATAGAATATTAAATATATATTATGTAATCTAAAAATATTTTTACTTTTTTATTAAATAAAATATTAACAATATTTAATATGATTAAATAATATAATAAAATCATTAAAAAAAATCAAATTGTAAAATAAAGTAAAATAAAATAAAAATAAATAAAATATTATGCCCTGCATCTTGCAAACATCACTGTAACAA
Source organism: Labeo catla (assembly GCA_012976165.1). Lineage (NCBI taxonomy): Eukaryota > Metazoa > Chordata > Actinopteri > Cypriniformes > Cyprinidae > Labeo > Labeo catla. Next base: position 34,525 of record VONZ01000573.1, on the reverse strand, counting down.
TAAAATCATAAATTCAAATTATAATGAAAAACATAAAAATAAAAATAAATAAATAAATAAATAAATGAATAAAATAAAATGTTATGTCCTGCATATTGCAAGCATCACTGTAACAATAAAATTGTAAATTCAAATTATAATGAAAAACATAAATATAAAAATAAATAAATAAATAAATATATTAAATTAAATTAAATTAAATATTATTTCCTGCATATTGCCAGCATCACTGTAACCATGTCTGGGAACAGATAGTGTTTTACATTGCTACAACAACAGGAAGTATCTGAAAGCACAAGTGTCAACAGCAACAGCTGCGATAACATACTGTGCAAACATTTATGTGAATTTGCCTCTTCCACGTGTACATACGTGTGTTTAGGAAACAGAACGAAAAGACAAAAGCATGAGAGAAAGAGAGCGCTCAGAGCAGACATCAGTCAGTGCTGTCAGTGATTTGTTCCAGACAGTCGTGGTCGCAGCGTCTGTGTGTCTCTGACAGCAGGACCGGAGTCTGTTCTGTAATGCTGCCAGCACAACCCAGAAAATCCTTGTTATTTCCAGAACTGGGCCGCAGTCAAACCTTGCATCATCTGTCTCATTCATTCAAGGGTAATGGTGGTTTGTATGTGTATGCGAAATGCTAAGATATCAGTTTAATTTGCAAGATATTGCAAGACTATTTCATGTAAAAGTAAAACTTATTAAGCAAAGAAGTATGTTGCCAATACACAATCAGAAGTTTACATACACCTTGCAAAATCTGCAAAACTTTTGTATTTGAAGATCACAGTAAATTTGACTTTTTTTGTCTTCTGGGAAACATGTAAGTGTCTTCTGTGGCTTCTGAAGGGCAGTACTAAATGAAAAAAAAATAAAAGCAAAATAAGAAAAATGTACACATCTTCATTCTGTTCAAAAGTTTTCACCCCCTGGCTCTTAATGCATCGTGTTTCCTTCTGGAGCATCAGTGAGCGTTTGAACCTTCTGTAATAGTTGCATATGAGTCCCTCAGTTCTCTTCAGCGTGAAAAGATGGATCTCAAAAGCATACAGTCATTGTTGAAAAGGGCTCAAATATACAAAAACGCTGAAAAACCAAATAATTTGTGAACAGCAGGCAGTTTAACTGTTCAGGACAAGCAAAGGACTCGTGAACAACTACTGTATCACAAAACAATAAAAATCACAGCTGTGGATCATTCAGGTAACAACACAATATTAAGAATCAAGTGTATGAAAACTTTTGAACAGGGTCATTTTTATAAATTCAACTATTATTGTCTCTTGTGGACTATATGTAAACATCTTTTATGTGAAATATCTTATTCAGGTCAGTACTAAATAAAAAATAACATGCACTTTGTATGATCCCTCTTTTTTTGGTATAAAATAATTAACATTTTGCAGATTCTGCAAGGTGTATGTAAACTTCTGACTTCAACTGTATAGCTGCATACAACAAGAAACCTTGGAAGGAGAGAGAATAATTGGCACAACAAATTGCTGCATACTCCTAACAAAGCTCCTCACGACTCCTCTCAAAAATACACCAGATATGTAAGCAAAAATGAATCCCAGCATAAATCACACACTGATTTGAACCCTGACATCAGCATATATGGCCAAAACGATGTCTTATGCAAAGTTATAAACAAAAGCGAGCTCATCACATTCATTTTTGATTGATTCATTTAGTAGTTTTACTGTATATAAGTGCAGGTGAACTGTACAGTGAGTGTACAAATGACTTTTGCTGCATTAAATCTACCAAGAAAATGATAATACTTTCAGTCTCTGTCAGTTTAACCTTATATTTAACCTACACTTCAGACTTGGAAATGGAATCTACAATTGTAATGGTATTTTTTAGAATATAACTCTCTATGTACTATAAATACAACTGTCTTCCCTAAATTGTTCCCAGGCAAATACGTGTGCAAAAAATGTCAAACTGTCTGAAATATCAGGGACAAAACCATAAATTCATTTTTTAACTATTCATTATTACTACCATCCTACACAAAGTCCCTAAAAATTTGTCTACAGATTACAAAGTATGTCAGCTATCTTGGCATTGTCTCTGAATGTTCTTTATATGATGTGCTAGCAACAACTCACAATACACACTACTAAAAAAAATATGAATGAAAAAAAAAACTTATTATTTAGAAATATTTCAAATAAACGAAACTAAAATAATAATAATTATAAATAATTATTATTATTATTAATATAAAATAAACCTAAAATAAAATAAAAAATAAAAAATAATAGAAAATAAAATAAATAAAAATAAACAAAAAATAAAATAAAATAATACTAAACAGTGTCAATGTCTATTTTATCAAGCATGGTTTATTATCAAATATTAAATAAAATATTATCATTAAAATTAAATAATTTTTTTTAAATACACAAATAGAGCTAATATATATTGCTTTTTTTCTATTGAGTAAAAAAAGTTAGGGCTACTGACAGATTATCCAATGTTCATAATCTCAACAAATACATGTATGTTACATATACAGTACCAGTCAAAAGTTTTTAAACAGTAAGATTTTTAATGTTTTTTGAACAGCAAATCAGCATATTAAAATGATTTCTGAAGGATCATGTGACACTGATGACTAGAGTAATAATGCTAAAAATTCAGCTTTGAAATCACAGGAATAAATTACATTTTAAAATATAGTCAAATAGAAAACAGATATTTTAAACAGTAATATATAATATAAATATTTCACTTGTACTTTTGATCAAATAAATGCAGGCTTGATGAGCAGAAGAGACGTCTTTAACATTAAACATTAAAAAACTTACTGTTCAGAAACTTTTGACTGGTAGTGTAGAGCCAGAGGAATTGAGAAAACATTTGCTCTACTGTAGCAACAGACTCACCTTCATTTGTATCTTTTCAGACTAACACATTTGTCTGAATTACCTCAAGGCAAAGTCTTCAGAGGAAAAGACACAAGAGGGTTGTGGTGATGCTGCCAGGTCACAGATTCATCTTCATGACTGAGAGAGCATGTGAGAGTTTCACAGGCTTTCTGTCAGTGTGAAGAAATATAGATATAACCAGACACATTAGCAAGCCGGCATTATGGAGTCTTACAGCACAGTATATGTGCAGTGGAATCACATATAAAACAAGAGGCTTAAATAGTGCAAGCTTTGCAAAGCCTCATAAAATGAAATAATCACCATACCATTTGCACTGACATGCAATGGTTGTCAAATCCAGTGTTATTATGACAAAAGAATAAATAATTTAATTGGCTTCAGTGCTGGCCAACATTATGAGTGATGAGCACAAACAGTAGCTATAGTTCACAACCTATGTGATGCTACACCTGGTGCTTGTTGAGTTTTGGTGGGGTTTTCATCCTATACGTAAGGCAATTTCCTGTTGTTGTATTTTTTATCAGGTACCTCCAGGGTACATTTTCAGGTTTTAGCAATGTGTGGAGAAAAACAGGAGAACCAGGGCTGTTCTCACAGTCTCAAGAGGCTTATAAATCCAGGGTGGAGTTTGGCTATAATGCTTTCCTCAGCAAGGAGAGAAACCAAACAATACAACCTTCGTTCCAGAACTACACCCTGATGAAAACACCAGCTTAGACCTGCATAAATGTCCATACTGGTTGGTGGTGATTTGGTGCTGGTCCATCTGCATAACAATACTGAAGCTGGTTAAACTTTCTAGTTAAGTGGGGTGACCAAAAAAGTTTGCTGGTTAACAGATACCAACACACCAGGATGCTATGATAGAGACCAGCATCCAAACATATTTTGGCTTTTTTTTAGTGAGTTAGCATGATTAGTTATCAATAAAAGATGTTCAGATGCAATATATTTAATAAAAAAGGAGGACTTTTTAATGTTTTTGTCTCTTATGCTTACCAAGGTTGCATTTATTTGGTAAAAAAATACAGTAAATCAGTAATATTGTGAAACATTATTACAGTTTACCATTTTTTTGTAATTTATTCCTGTGATGTCAAAGCTGAATTTCCATCAGCCATTTCTCCAGTGTTCAGTGTCACACAATCCTTCAGAAATCATTATAATATGCTTATTTGGTGCACTGGAAACATTTTTTTCTGAAATAGAAATCATTTGTAACATTTATTTATGATGTGTCTTTACCATCACTTAATTTAATGCATCCTTGCTGAATCACTTAAAAACTAACTGACCCCAAACTCTTATACAATATTGCTTAAAATTACAACATATAAAGTATTATTCTGTATATGTTAAAGTATGTTTGTATTTTATCACAAAATTCTAATATAAAATGTTATTTTACATGTAAAAGAATGTTTTTATTTGATCATACCCAAAATTATTTGATTGAAGTCAACAGTATGTGACCCTGGACCACAAAACCAGTCATATGGGTCAATTTTTTAAAATTGAGATTTATGCATAATCAGAAAGCTAAATAAATATGCTTTCCATTGATGTATGGTTTGTTAGGACAATATTTGGCCGAGATACAACAATTTGAAAATCTGTAATCTGAAGGTGCAAAAAAATAAAAAATAAAAAATTGAGAAAATCGCCTTTAAAGTAGTCCAAACGAAGCTCTTAGCAATGCATATGACTAATCAAAAATTACGTTCATGAAACATGATCTTTACTTAATATCCAAATGATTTCTGGCATAAAAGAAACCATATTTTGACCCGTACAATGTATTGTTGGCTATTGCTACAAATATTCCTGTGCTATTTATGACTGGTTTTGTTGTCCAGGGTCATATTTAACTGCATTTAACAAATTTCTGCACACCCCTAATGAAGCATCTAAAAACTTTGTTATTTTTAACAAGAACATTATCTGCTCATACGCTACTATTTTGTGGAAAATTAGATATTAGCTTTTTGCATGGCACATCATTCAGACACACTTAACTACCACTTCCTGGTAAGTGTTTACACAGACGAAGGGAGGAGGATATACTAAACAGTTCTTCAGCGACACACATCTGCAGCAATGCAGCACTTCTTATTCACTGCAACACATGTTCAGCTGACAGTGGAATGCAGGGCGAGAATAATAGAAGACTGTATTACTCCAAATCGCCCTTTGGAGCAAAAGATGCTTGGGAATTAGGAGCCCAGAACAAGAAAAGAGGCTTTTCTTCTTCATTATACCTTGCTGAAAGAGATCTGATTCTGTTTGAAATTGAAATTCACAGCATGCATAGTAAAAAGGCTATGAAAATAGCCTCATCCTTAGTTCAACAGAGCCACTTAAATCTCTTCTTTTGGGTAAGCAAGCGTTAATGCACATCAGTTGATGATTAAATTATCTGCAAGTAGAACGGTGGTTCGCTTCAATTATAAATGCGTGCCTTATCATACTAATACAGCATTCAATAGTCAACAATACATTTGCTGTAGCTCCCGAGGCAATGAGAACAAGTCCATTCATCACAGTTAAAATTGGGTTTTATATGGTATCACACTTGCTGTCTCTCTTTAAAGTACCATTGGTCAGAAGCACAGACTAGGCCAGGTCTGGAGTATACTAGGGCAATAAATTGCCGTATAGAGAGGTTGTATTCCAGTCCTCTGCCTCAAGCATCTTATAACAATGTCACTTAGTAGCCATCCGTAGAGACCGAGCGTCCTACATATATGCTGGGAAGGGAACTGAGACAGGGCAGGGTCCTATTTAATTAGCACACAGGTCAGGAGTCATGGGCCACGACTACCACCTGAACACACAAACACTGAAGGACAGGAAACTGTGCCACTGGGCATCGTCTAAACAGGGTGTAATGAATGGCTGAGTCTGCTTTTAACACGCTGGCACGGAAATAAAGTGGTGGTGGAGAAATTTGATTTAGTGGAGGATTATATTGATAGAATTCATAGACGTATGATGTCTAACACTGTGTCTACAATGGAAGTGTCAGAAGTGCACGTTGCCCTACACTCTAAAAAATGCTGGATTAAAAACAACCAAACTTGGGTTATTTGGCAACCCAGTGCTGGGTAAATATTGGACAGAACACATACTGGGTGAATTTGACCCAGCTGGTTGGGTTAATGTTTTTACCAAACATGCTGGGTTGTTTTATTTAAGTCAACTATTGTTTAAAAATTATTATATTGCTGGTTTAAAATGGACTGGAACTTATTAAAAACACACAGAATTACTAGAGGCAAAAGCAATAATCAAAAGATGAACATTTATTATTAAGCAAGAGCACATGGACAAAATACAAGACAAACTGAATTTATTTGGGTGAATACAGCATAACTTACAATATTTTACAATATTAATAAGCATTTTAGACATTAAAAAATGTAACATTTAAAAGTAGCATTTTAGTTTTAGTGTATTCAACCGTTCTCTTACAGAAATAGCACTAATTCTCATGCCGGCGTGATGCCGAAATCTAACGTTTCACTCATTGCTGAAAGATGCCATGACTGACTTCAAAAAACTGCCCATAAACAAACAGTACTGACATTAGAGAACACAGTTTAATATCAAACTGAATTAAACTCAGTACAATAACGAAAAAAATTAATTTATTTTATGCAAGGCAAAAGGCGTTTCCATCATGCGAAACAACTGCTGCTTACGCAGCTGACTGACATCTCGTGCTAATGTTGCGTTGCTTAAATTAATAAAATTTACAGCACAGTAAAGACTTTATTTATGAAATAAAATTTATAATTTTTAAATTATAATTTAAATTACAATTTATAAATTTATTTTTTAACATGTAGAATGTTTATTTACCACAAATTAGTACCACAAACTAATCACAAAAGCAATATGAAAATTTTAGGAAGTAGTTTGCACAAAAAAGTATGTACTTGAAGAAATACTTGAACATAGAGATAAGTACAGGAAATGTGCTAAATACCGTGATACACTCTATAAGGTAGCAAACGGATTTGTCACACTTATAAGAGATATAGAGTCTATAGTCTACAATTGGCTGAAACAGTCATAACCGCCATGTAAGAGCAGAGTACTGACTTTATTCATTTTTATTGTCAGATCCCACAGTGTCTTTTACTGCAGCCAGTGAAGTTGCAGTCTAGAAAGCTTGAAGTAAAACAACAATCAATACACACACCCCTGGGTAAAGCAGACCGGCTCTTTCCCAAAGTCTCGCTGCAGCAGAAATAAATAGCGAAAAACTGTGCAGAGTTTTTGCACTGGAAGGTGTAGAATGCACAGGGCTAAAACCACACTATTTCTGTAGAGCCACTACCGTTTGATATTTTCAGGTCTTCTCAAAACTCTGAAAATCACTGGAGATGGCAAAGCAGCAGCGCATTAACTTACATCTCACACAGTCAAACTTTCTAGACTTTCAAAGTACACTCTACATGCATACTGACTGCTTTGTAATACTTTACCTGACCTGCAGAGGACAGCACTGTATTTTTGCTTTACACTCTTTCATACAACAGTTCCTTGAATATCTATTGTTGTTGCTTTCTTTTTTTGTTTGTTTGTTGGTAGACTGCAAATTCTTCTTTGTTTAGTTCTTAATAGTGGCCAAATGGCCCAAATGTAAGTGTTGCCTACCAAGTCGATGCATCAATTAGTGTCAATTACACTCACTTCCAGCAAGGACATAGGGCATTGTTGCTTGGTGGTTGTTATGTGGCTTTTTGTTACTGACTCAATCTATAATTCATCCTTCACCATGTGAAAACCATTAATAAGCTCAACAAGATGCATAATTTGAGGCATTATTATGCGCCACCAAAGTTTACATTCATAGTGTCCTACGATTTCTTTAACATTTTTGATAATTAATTTGTATTAAATCACAAATGCAGAAAAAGTTGGACAGACAACACACACAATTAAAAAAAAAAATCATAGCACCCTATTATTGTAAAAAAATATATATAAACAATAAATAAATTGTTAAAGTCCTATTTTTAATTATAAAAATTTTATTAAATCATTAAACAAAATTTTGAAAAAAATAAATTGGAAAACACACTTTGGGGGAAAAATAAAAGAGACTTCATAGGGCCTCCAAAAAATATTTCTGTTGAACTTTCAAAAAGTTGTTCTTAAATTGTATATTTTTCATGATTTCAATTAATTATACATGCCTTTTGATTACTAGAATATTTATCCAGAAATATTACACTAAAAAATAATAATAATTTGGGAAGAAATATAACAACTTTCATAGGGTCCTGAATGTATGAATTGGCAGATGCTTTTATCTAAATCTTTACTCCCGAGAAAAAGCAATGAAATAGTCATGCTCCCCTATAAGTATACGTGACCGTGGACCACGAAACCAGTAATAAGGGTCCATTTTTTGAAATTGAGATCTGAAAGCTGAATAAATAAGCTTTCCATTGATGCATAGTTTGATAGCACAATATTTGGCTGAGATACAACTATTTGAAAATCTAGATTCTAAGGGTGCAAAAAAATAAATAAATCTAAATATTGAGAAAATTGCCTTTAAAGTTGTACAAATGAAGTTCTTAGCAATGCATATTATTAATCAAAAATTAAGTTTTATATATTTATGGTAGGAAATTTACAAAATATATTCATTTAACATGATCTTTACTTAATATCCTAATGATTTTTGGCATAAAAGAAAAATCTGTAATTTTGACCCATACAATGTATTTTTGGCTATTGCTACAAATATTCCCGTGCTACTTCAGACTGGTTTTGTGGTCCAGGGTCACATATAATTAATTAGGTTTTCTCTCTGTAGTAGCAGTGGAAATGCTGTTTATTGGTATTAATTTGGAGTGTGGTGCTGGCTTACAATGCAATAATCATTTGCATCCGAGCATCAGTGGCACAAATCAATATCTCCCACCGCTGGGGAATCTTGAGAAATGAGTTCCTTTGTGCCAAGAGGTTAGACAATGGGGGCTGGGCAGAAAAACTAGGGCCTGTCCGACTAGTCTTTATCGATCAGCTCCTTGAACCCCTGCTGATGTTGTGAGGGGGAGGCAGGCAGGAGTCCTACGAGGCTCCTTTCTACTGCATCCTTCTGTCTGTCTCTTACGACATCACTTTTCCTTTCCTTTCTCAGTCTAGGACAGGCAGATTTATGACTCCATATGGATGACCTAGAAATGCTCTGTGCCCTTTTGTGAGTATTTAAAAGAGGCCCGACAGTCACTAAGGACGAGACTCAACGAGTTCATCAGAGTTACTACCCTATTTCCAGCCTACCTTACACAGTACCACTTACTTTGTTTACTGCCAACCTAAATGCTTTGTATATATAAATTTGGTAAAAAGGTACAGATCTATGACTTTGAAGAGCTTCATGTTCAAGGTTAAAGTTTAAAAATAGACCTTGGGTTTATGTTCCCAGGGAATGCAAGAACTAATTAAGTTTAACATGAATGCTTTTGATATAAAGCACACTCTAAAAATGCTGGGTTAAAAACAACCCAACTTGGGTTATTTGGCAACCCAGCGCTGGGTAAATATTAGACAGAACTCATACTGTGTTATTTTGATCCAGCTGGTTGGGTTAAATGTTTTTACCAAACATGCTGGGTTATTTTAAGTCAACTATTGTTTAAAAATCATTATATTACTGGTTTAAAATGGACTGGAACTTAAACACACACAGAATTACTAGAGGCATCAGCAATAATCAAAAGATGAACATCTGCTTATTATTAAGCAAGAACACATGGACAAAATACAACACAAATTGAATTGATTTGGGTGAATACAGCATAGTTTACAATACTACATACATTTGTTTAACAAGCATTTTAAACATAAAAAACAACATTTAAAAGAAGAATTTTAATTTTAGTGTATTCAACTGCTCTCTGTAATTACTTTTTACCAAAATAGCACTAATTCTCATGCCAGTGTGTCGTCGAAATCTGAGCCGGTGAAGAGCTGTTGTTCTCCAGGGTGACTGTGAACTTCAGACTGCGGCTTCACGTTTCACTCGTAGCTAAAATATGCCATGACTGACACCAAAACCTACCCATAAACAAACAGTACTGATGTTAGAGAACATATTTTAACATTAAATTAAATTAAACTCAGTACTATAACGAATAAAATCCATTTATTTTATGTAAGGCAAAAGGCGTTTCCATCATGCTTGTAAAATAATACAAATTACAGCACAGTAAAGACGTTATAAATGATATAAAATGTATACAAACCTTTATTTTGCTGAAGAAGTGCAGCAAATCGGCAGCGGTAGAGGACTCAAAAAACCAGCGCTCTGACTGTAACTCAGCAGCTGCTGTTTCATCAGAAAGAGGCTTAAAGGAGAAGTCCACTTCCAGAACAACAATTTACAATTTATATACTTTTTAATGTCAAACTTTCATCTTGTCTTGCTCTGCTCGAACTCTGTGTATTCTGACTCAAGACGGTTAGAGTATGTTGAAATACTCCAATCGTATTTTGTCCCTCAACTTCAATAATCATTTCAAAATCATCCTACATCGCTGCAGAAGTACCGACCCAGTCTTTGCAAAGTGAACATGCAAAGATCAAACACCCTTAACAAAAAAGATAAAAGAGCGAAACTTAACGATTTTGAGGTTGAGGGAGAACATGAGATGGGAGTTTTTTCCGACATACCCCAACTGTCATGAACTGGAAGGAGCAAATATTATTTTTATGAAAATAACCATTTGTTGCACTAGATAAGAGCCTTCTTCCTCGGCTGGGGTCGTTTACAACCGCATTTGGGATCATTTGAAGCCGCATTTAAACTGCATTTTTGAAGTTCAAACACCACATCAGTCTACTATATGGAGAAAAATCCTGAAATGTTTTCCTCACAAAACACCATTTCTTTACGACTGAAGAAAGAAAGACATGAACATCTTGGATGACAAGGGAGTGAGTACATTATCTGTAAATTGTTGTTCTGGAAGTGAACTTCTACTTTAACCCAGTGGTTGGGTAGAAAAAAAATAACCCGTCGTTAAAAATGACCCAGCAACTTAGTTACAGAAACACTACCCAGCACCTGGGTAAAAATATTAAAAATAACCCTATAAAATGCAAATATCTAGCCTAAAATGTAAACTCTTTGACACATTTGTACTGTGAAAACCATACAAGTGTAACAGCTCAGATATAAGATGTGGAGCATTTCACAAAAATCATGATATTATTTTTTTCTCTGTAGATCAAGTCACATCAAGAGCATTTCAGTGGAAACAGTACTGTAGGGCACTACTGTTCAAGTACACACACCCTCCATTTGTAACCATAAAACACTCACCAGTCTATTTCCACTGTTTCCTGAGGGACTGAAAAACATTTTGAGCTCTATTTGCTGTTTACCACAAATAGATTAAAAAACAAAGGCATAACAGTAAACCCATTTTACTCATTTAGTTAACTGAAGATTATGTATTTCTTTTTCTAACATTGTTTTGGACCCCATTGACTTTCATTATATGGACAAAACAATAAAAAATTTCAAAATATCTCCTGTGTTCTGCAGAAAAAGAAAGTCATACAGGTTTGAAATGGCATGAAGGTAGGATTTCCTTTTAAGCTGGGTTTGGGTTAATACCGTTATTTCCTTTTTGGCAACATTTAATAAACTAATGGCACTGACCTATTTTCCAAAGACCAAATTCTAACAATTATCTTATTCTTTATGTTCCGTTTAACAAGTTCAACAATGGATTGATGAATTCTAATAGTAATTCCAACTTTATAAATGGAACAATTCACCAACTATACACAGAAATGTGTGCTAACTAAAATATGTTAACAAAAAATGCATTTGTTTCATGCATTCTGATTTACATAAAGGCACAGTCAGGGGGAAAAAAAATCTGATAAATTATGAAACTGCAGAAAAAAAGAAAAAAAAAGTGATACAGATTTTTGGTCAAACTGCCCAGCAGTAGTTAAGCTTAATACACAAAACTGTACTGGGATATATGAGAACAATACAACTTATAAATACAAACCAAAAGGTGTGTATACAGTGAAGGCGTCTTTTAAAAAGACTTCATATTGCATTTCCTTCTTCTTGCACATTCAGAAAATCTGATTTGCAAGTAAATTCTGGCAAAGCTCTCAAAGGATTTGAGCTGGGAGCCCAAAGGCAAATAGTGCAGTGTGGTCTTTCACATTCTGTTTAATATTCATCAGAATAAAGGAGAAATGTAGACAGATAAGGAGAAAACAGACCAGGTCAATCCTCGAGAGGAAATATCACCTCCAGGACTCGTGCCCTTCATGAGACTATCAGCCGCAGACAGGCTCTATTATAAACAGCACAGATGCTTTGAACAGAAACAGAGATAGAGATACTATCCGAAAGGCAAGAAGCAAAACAGATGTGCATTATTGATTGTACTATGAATCTTAGAAGATAAATCAGCATTTAAACCGTCGGCACTGTCTGTACTCAAAGTTTTCCTGAATAAACAAAGTAAGTGCATTTCTGAAATTAAATCTGAATAGATAAAATACAATACTGCATTGCAAATAACTAACAGATGCTGCACAGTTCTATGCAATCCCAAACTAATTGATACAATGAAGCCAAATTATACCAAACTGACCCCAATTTGGGGGCGACAAGCTATATCATGATTTGCATGATAAGAGTTAATTAAAGACAAGCCCACAGGGCAGACTAGTCTGATCTAGAGTGAGCTGTCGTGGAAAAAAAGCAATTACTGACACAATTTTATGACAACTATTTTACTGCAAATGACTCACTGCTGTCAGTGAATATCTGTGTCTGAGATAAGCATTCATAGACATTGTGAAGCTGAACAAAGACCTGTTTGTCACAGTCGTTGGCGTTCCAGTGTGCTTCACTTCAGGAGAATTTAGGGACCATTAGGGAACAAAAGGACAATTATAAAATTATTTGCATTCTTTAAAATAAGGCTTTTAAAAAAACAGTCCAAGTAATAGTACTTTATATTTGTATGTCTATTTCTGTAAATGAATTTGAGCTAGACTTTTTATACACTGATGACACCTAAAGAAAGGTCAAAAGTCAGGCCACTCTGCTTCAATGCATCATTTTTATCATACAAGTTAATATACACTGCTGACATTTTAAAATAACCATTTTTGAGTTTAATATACACTACCAGTCAAAAGTTTTTGAACCGTAAGTTTTTTAATATTTTTTAAAGATATTTTTTTCTGCTCACCAAGCCTACATTTATTTAATCCAAAATAACTGCTTTCTAGCATAATATATTTTAAAATGTAATTTATTCCTGTGATCAAAGCATAATTTTCAGCATCATTACTCTGTCACATGATCCTTCAGAAATCATTCTAATATCCTAATATGTTGTTCAAGAAACATTTATTATTATTATTATTATTATTATTATTATTAAATATTATTAGCAATATTTAAAACAGTTGAGAACAATTTTTTCAGTATTCTTTGATGAATAGAAAGATCCAAAGATCAGCATTAATTATTGAAATAAAAAGCATTTGTAACATTATACACTGTGCCATTAATTTTTTTGGGGGGAAAGAAATTACAGAAATTAATACTTTTATTTAGTAAGGATGCTTTAAATTGATCAAAAGTGATGATAAAGACATTTATAATGTTACAAAAGATTTCTATTTCAGTTAAATGCTGTTCTTATAAACTTTCTATTCAAGTAACTGGAAAGAAATTCTACTCAGCTGTTTTCAACATAATAATAATAAATGTTTTTGAGCAGCAAATCAGAATATTAGAATGATTTGTCAAGGACCATGTGACTGGAGTAATGATGCTAAAAATTCAGCTTTGAAATCACAGGAATAAATTACATTTTTAAAAATATTCAAATAGAAAATAGTTCTTTTAAATAATAAAAATATTTCAAAATCTTACTGTTTGCTATATTTTTTAAATAAATGCAGGCTTGGTGAGCAGAAGAGTCATTTTTAAAAACACATTAAACATCTTACTGTTCAAAAACTTTTGTGTTCAAAAATGTAATAATGTTTCAAAATATTCCTGTTCATACTGTCTTTTTAAGCCACATAAATGCCGCCTTGGTGAGACATATATAAAAAAATATATAAATAAAAAACTTCCTTACCCCAAATTTCCGCAACACAGTATAGATAAATACAACAAAACACCCATTAATTATGACATATTATGAGGCACTTTCAGATTTAACTATTCAACATGCTATCCTACTCCTCTATAAGTCATCACTAACACTGACCATCAACATTAATGGATTACTAAGTGCAACCACAGTTCCTGGATTATTGCAGAAGTCAGAAAGTATCACGTTCCATCTCTTTTCGTCTCAATTTTCCTCTGTCTCTCTACTTTCATCCCTATCTCTTTATCATTTCACCTCTCTAAAAGAGTCCATTTGTCCCAGATATGTTACACTGTGGTCGATCTAATACAGTAACAAAACAGCAAAGGGTGTCCACTTTGGATGGTTACTGCATACTCCATTCGCCTCATTGTACTTATAATTGAGGATGCAAGGAAAAAAAAAAACATGGGCAGACCGATGATGCTTTAAAAAAGGTTTAAAGTGTATGTTATATGCATCTCACTAAACAAGCCAACATCTGCTTGATTTTGGGTTTTATACAAACTAATAAACAGAGAATAAAATGTAGCTCATGTAGGCCATATTGAGTAAACATCTGATTGACATTCAGACAGAGATGCACAGAGAGAAGACAGAATTTCCCAGCAGGGATGGACAATATGGGCCAGCCACCCAGAAAACTTCCTGACACACCAAAGATTATTCATAAATCTGATACCAGAATCAATCCCCACTTTAGCAATAAATACAATTTAATATTTTAAAACACAATTACAAAACGCTACCATACAAATACCATGGTACTGTTAGTGAAAGGTTAAAATGCATATCAAATATGTATACTGTATACACATATATACTGTATATCAGATCATCCAAGCGGTGTTTACCTCCTGCAGCTGCTCCAACTCCTGTTTGAGAGCCTCCTGCTCGGTCTCCAGCTCCGCGTACTGCTGCTTGAGCGTCTGGTTCTCCTCCAGCACCACCAGACCGCATTCCGCAGCCCGGATCTTCTCCCGGTTCGCTTCTGCGAGCTCTCGGGTCAGCCTCTCCACCTCGGCCCGGTAATGATCCACCGATTCCCCGCATCCTCCATCGGCTGCCATAGCCTCCTGTCTCCGCTCGGGTGTAATCTCTGCGTCCTCCGTTCCCGTCACTCTGGCGCTCTAAGTGAGGCGGAGGCTGATGAGATTTCAGGTGGATGCTGCAGTCCGTCCACCCGATGCGCCTTCTGTTTGCTGATGCTTAAATGATGTTTACACGAGTGGCATATGAACGAGACTCGATTTCTTCATTGTAAATAGTGCCGTGATAAACTGCACTAACGTTATATACATAAAAGACATATTTTATCGTTTCCAACTTAAAACGTTTTGACGAAAAGCGCCGCCATCTACCCGGAATGCAAAGTGAGCAGAAGTTGTTTCTGTCTCCCAATATGTGACGTCACTCAACACCCCCGCCCCTCATCATTTACACCGTCTTGTTTTATTACTGTATATAAGAAGTAGTACAAGCTATGTAACGTTTAATAGAAAATATTAATGCTAATTATAATTAGTTACATCGTATGTCAATTATAATAGCCTAATACCTTCTAATACTGGACATTAGTATTCATTATTACTATTAATATTATTATGTTTCGTGTGTATAAACACACACACAAAACACTACATGTGGTAATTTCAGAAATTCTCACGTACACTACCAGTAAAATGTTTTTGAACGGTAAGATTTTTAATGTTTTTTTAAGAAGTCTCTTCTGCTCACTAAGACTGCATTTATTTGATCCAAAGTACAGCAAAAACAGTATGATTTTGAAATATTTTTTCTATTTAAAATAACTGTTTTCTATTTGAATATATTTTAAAATGTAAATTATTCCTATGATTTCAAAGCTGAATTTTTAGCATCATTACTCCAGTCACATGATCCTTCAGAAATCATTCTAATATGCTGATTTACTGCTCAAAAAAATATATATATATATATATATATATATATATAAACGAAAGTATTAATTTCTATAACCCCAACCCCAACTGTTAAAATAATTAATAATCATAATAATAATAACAACAAAACTGTTTCTTTACCAGCAAATCAGCATATTAGAATGATTTCTGAAGGATCGTGTGACACTGAAGACTGGAGTAATGGTGCTAAAAATGTAACATTGATCACTCACAGGAATAAATTACATTTTAAAATATATTCAAATAGAAAACAGTTATTTTAAATAGTAAAAATATTTCAAAATGTTACTGTTTTTGCTGTACTTTGGATCAATTAAACCCAGGCTTGGTGAGCAGAAGAGACTTCTTTAAAAACAAAAAATCTTACTGTTCAAAAATGTTGACCAGCAGTGTACATAAATCTGCAAAACATTATTATTATTATTATTATTATTATTATTAAGGCTAACCTTGACTGAATGTTACCGTCTATGAAAACATGCATTATTTAAATGCTTTTACGCCACCTGCTGGACAAATAAATGAATGACATTCTTAAAGAGAAATTATGAGCAAAACGTGCTTTGCAGGCATGAAGATCTTTTTTAAAAGAGCCTGTTTCACTATTTAAATATGCATTGTTTAAATATGCAGTTGACCAGATGCTCTTTGAAAGTCCAATCTTTATAAATGATATTTAAAAATGTAGTAATCAAGAATGACTTTGCATGAAACGTTGTGCAAATTCATTTTATAAACGTGTGTGAAGGTTGTAAATCTTAACCACTAAAATCTGAGCTATAATTCTGAATATTCTGAAAGTTATAAAGTTACACAACAACTTTAAGGTCACTAACATCACAGGTCCCAGTTCCAAAACAGCTATAAACTAGTGTCTATAATTGAGACATGAAGCTGTTCTAAAGAACAAACAAATATAATATAATACAAAGCTAATAATATAGCTGTGCAGTTGTAAATTGTGTTTCTGCTGCCATTAAATCAATCCCTTAAGGTATAAGATATTTGACAATAATTGCTACATAATTCCTTTAGTCTCTGCCACACTTCAGCTGAATGCAACACTGAACGTGACACATTCCTGATCCAGAAAGCGCTTGAATGAAGCATGTCTAAGTACATTATAAGGATGAAGAAGTGAACAGACTGAGAGACCTCATGACAAACCGTACTTCTGAATGTCTTTCTGAACGTGATTTGGTTTTCTCAGACCGTGTGGCATACCTACAAACACAATAATTGCATTGGCCAGGAAATCAAACACATCATTATGTGTGTGGTGAAAGAGGTGAAAGATCACATGTGCATTATCTAAAAAACCTCCTTTCACAATCATTAACTACAGGATGGGACTTTCAAAACAGCGAGATTCATTTCATCCGAGGAATGTCTGTTAAGGTAAGTACTTGGCATGTCTTAATATTTTCTAATGAAAGGAATGTACTTATGTTCACCAAAATGACTGGTTCTCTAAAGATGACAGCCCACCAGGCACACAACGGGTGGATCTGATGAAAGAATGATTGGATGATTAGGTTTGTCCTGTCGCTTTCTCAAATAAATCTCCAAAATGAGAGACATGTGATTCATAGTATTTGGGAAGCGGGAAGTTTTGCACTGGCCTGGTTTAGAGAGCCTTACTGGAATTTTAAATTCATGCTCATGTTCATTATTCTCTGCAGTATAGTCAGTAAGCAAACTAAATAATAAAAAAGAAAGTGGCTGTTTGTCGCACGTTTTACTGTAAGAAAATGTTCTTTATATTGGGATTATTTCTGAAGGCACATAACTTGATTTTTAAAAAAACTACTGCACTGAGAAAAAAAAAAAAACTTTTTACATTCAAACGTTGTCATGCCATATAGTGTAAATTAAAAACCACTGCATGCAGTAATATTGCCAGTACAGTATTACAGGTTATAATATTCCATAAAAACAATAAAAAAACCATGTAAATGGTATAATAATAGGGAGGATGCACACTGTAGGCTATATATAAGTAAGTAATTTACTTAAAATGTAATGTAGACATTGTAAATGTAGACCTTAAATGACCTGCAATTTGCTTTTGTCACACGTTTTACTCTAGTAAATGTATAAAATAAATGGATAAATGGATAAAAACATCTGCCAAATTAATGGATGTAAATATAAATATGCTGCAGGCAGTGTATGCCTTAGCAAATAATGTTTAACTTTATGGTAATAGAATGATCATATATTAATTGTTTTAATAAATAAACTATTATTTTCTGTTCCAACAAATTTAAAAATCTATCCATTTTCAAAAAATCAAATTCAGTTATGATTCTCTCTCTCTCTCAATATATAATAATAACAAAAATAATATTAATATATAATATATATTAATATTATTAATATATATTATATATCAATATTATTCACAGCAGTGAGTGGTGCCTGGGGAGCAATTCCTGATGTGTGGGAATCGAACCGGCGACCTTTGGGTTACAAGCCCAACTTTCTAACCATTAGGCCTCGACTGAAAAAGAAAGAAAGAAAGAAAGAAAGAAACTTTGAAGATGCACTGTATGGGGATTAACATGCATGCTAATGCACTGGTGCACATAAGTGTGTGTTAGTGTGTATTCCTAAGCCAGAATCCAGAGCAGCACGTGGCTCTGGTCAGCTGCCTGCTAGTTGTGGTGTAATTGAGTTCACATGAGCAGCTGATAAGTCCCATAGCATTTACAATCAGCGGCAGCATCCCCAAACCCAGTCCCATGTCTCTGTTCTTGCCCCTCCTTTCTCCTCTCTCGTCTCTTCTTTTTCATGCTGCCCTTAACTAGCTTTCGCCCTTTCTCTTATTAGAAATCCCATTGAGAATTCTACACTGTCTTCTGCCTCAACACTAATGGCTCCAGAGAAAACCAGTGACGGGTTGGAGAATTATGCATTTACTGTGAGTAACCTCCAGTAATACACATACATTTTAGACAGAATTACTTATTTATTTTTAACATTAGTCTTTGAGCTTTTAGACGCGGACAGATTGAATATAGGGACATTAAATTTGAATGTACTATGACCATGGATGTGTAACGGGTCTTGATTTCATTGCATAAGTTATGGCAGACTTTTGCTAGGATATAAGATTCATAAAATCACACCATTATAAAAATCTGTGTCATGTGATAATTACTTTTTATGATCGGTGTTGTAACAAAAATCACTTCTGATAAGACATGTGTTACTCATATGTTTGTTATTGTTGTCATGCTCAATGTTTTAGTGACTGGAATGTGTAACCAGTGATTATGTTTCTACCGCTCAGAGCTTATAATGCTTATGTAATATTTGATATGTAACGCAAAAATAATGAAAGAAATATTTTTGCATATTGGTCAATTAAAACCATATCTATGTTTAAATCCTGAGAGTAGTAGGTTTTTTTTGTTGTTTTCAGTGCAAAGCCAATTAAACTGATAGGCCAACAAATAATATTTATATGTGCAACATGAAACTTGTGGAATTAGGAAAGGCTGTTGATTGAAAACTGCTAGGTTAAAAACTGAATTTGAGTGTTTTTATGACTTTAGGTTGATGGTGTAGACCATTTCTGTGAGTTACCAGAGAATAACAATGGAAGCGAACATTTCTCAGAGGAGGGAGACAGCAATAAGCTGGCATATTGTGTCACTGATATTCCACCATGGTACCTTTGCATCTTTTTGGGGATTCAGGTAAGTGGCACCCACACATCTGCCTGTCAAACAAGACACTGAACATGTTAGATTTTGAGATAATGATATTTATCTCATATCATCATATAAATCTATCAGTCCCGATTGGAGTGAGTACTATGAACAGCACTGTACTCGTCACAATCAATAAAAAACAATTCCAATGTACAGGTGGAATAAAAAACAGCTGCAGTGTACAGTGTGTTCCAAAAATCTAAAAACACATTTAAAATGGATATAAAGGGTTATAAAGAGAAAGGTTCTGTACAAATTGAAACGTGTGACCCTGGACCACAAAACCAGTCATAAGGTTCATTTGTTTGATCATCTGAAATAATAATCTGAATAAATAAGCTTTCTATTGATGTATGGTTTGTTAGGATAGGACAGTATTTGTTTGAGATTTGTTGAACAACTATTTGAAAATCTGGTGCAAAAAATCTAATTACTGAGAAAATCGCCTTTAAAGTTGTCCAAATGAAATTCCTAGCAATGCATATTATTAATCAAAAATAAAGTTTTGATATATTTACAGTAGGAAAAAGAAAAATTCATTGATCACTTTGACCCATACAGTGTATTGTTGGCTATTGCTACACATACACGCTACTTAAGACTTGTCCAGGGTAACATATATTTATCTTATTTTTTTTTTTTTTTGAAAATAAATCCAAATTTGATGCAAATGTTGTTATCTATATGGCCGAAATGTAAGGTCAAATTCCGAATTACATTGAACTGAACTTACATTGGTATGCTATTAATATAATTTCTAAAAATTATGCAAAAATAAAAGCATTTTTACTTTTGGTCTCAGAGGTTTAGACTTTGCTGTACCAGAATGTTTATAGTCGGTTACTGAAGGACCTTACATGGGTGGGTGATATACAGGTAGACCTGATTAACTGGTGGAAATTTGTCAACCAGTAGAGACTTTGGACAGTCCTCTCTATTGCGGTTACAAGCTCACGTGACATTGCTATGTGGTCACAAAAACGTATTATTTTTACAAGTTTTGAAGCTTTGTGGTTTAAAAACAAGTGATTTTAAGCCATTGAAACACTCTAGAGTGCGGAGTATTGAACGGAGTCATTTTTGCCACTTTATAGGCCTTAAACGGTTAAACGGTTAAAGACAAAAGCTCGTCTTTGCAAATATTCTCATAAACACAGTAATTTAGGTCTTCAGTGAACGCAAACAGCTGAGAAAGAAAACACACATGTAACAGTATATTGGATCTGGCAGGCTCTTAAAGTGACAGCAGTCTAATATTCCTGCTGTCTGTCATTCATGTTAATCAAACAACAAGAAAATCTGTTTTCTTGACGAAATCACTTTTGTAACTTTAATAAGTACAAATTTCCATATAATTTACACAGTTAAGAATATGCAGTGTTTTTATACACCTAACTACTTTATACAATGTATGTATATCATTTCCTATTCTTATATTTATTCCTACTGCTTGTAATTAGTTTTTTATTCTTTTTTTTTAATTTAAGCTAGTATTAGTTTTTTGTGTTACTGACACTGGTGACAAGAATTATGAAATTTGTATGGTATCAAAAATTATGTTATCATAAAGACCTTATTTAAAGCAAAAATAACTATATTGTGATACATATTGTTACAGTGAAATAAAATTACTCATATCGTGATATAAGATTTTGGTCACCCACACCTACACTGAAATTTACGGTAAAAAAACAGCAACTGTGGTTGCTGGAAATTTAACGTAAAAAATATGGTAGCAACGTTTTATGGTTTATGGTTTTCACTTACATTTACAGGTAAATGCTGTATTTCATTAACTGATGTAATGTTAATGAACCAACCTATACTGAAATCTGTTTTGAACCTTTGTAATACACTGATGACCACCAAAGCGGGTGGTGATGAGAAAGTCACATGATGAACCAAAGCTCATCTTAAAGAGCTTTTAAATAGTAACATATAAAGAAGGTGCACAGTGTCATTTACACACTAAACACCATCATGGTAATGCACATAAAACTGAATTATAGAATAAACATTAATTTAACAACATTAGATGTAACATACGACCCTAATGTACAAAACTGCTAAGAAAAACTAAGAAGAAAGAGTTATTTCAACAACAACAACAACAAAAAAAAAAAAACAACAAATAAAAAAGATGTAATACATAGAATTCTGGGAATGTCATTTACAGTTGTTAAATTTTACAGTCTTTTACCATTAACCATTGAACAGGTTTTTACTGTAGCATTTTACCATTAAATTCACTCATTAAATTCAGTCATTTTTTACAGTGTAGACGTACATAATGATTTCTCTCCATCTTTCTGACAGCACTATCTCACAGCTTTTGGTGGCATCATAGCCATTCCTCTGATACTGTCCCAGGGCCTCTGTCTACAGCATGACAGCCTTACGCAAAGTCATCTTATCAGCACTATCTTCTTCGTGTCGGGGGTGTGCACCTTACTGCAGGTTACTTTTGGAGTGAGGTAAGGTTACTTTTATGACTCTTGGCAAAGTCATATGTTTCATAGGACAATAACAGAATTCAAAAAGTGCAAAAACTAAGGCGAAGGTCAGTGCACAGAGTGTGAAAATATGCAATAATGTGTAAAGAATATTTGAAGGATGTGGTGTAGTTAAAAACACTGTGTTCTGATCGTCTTCATGAATCAGGGTTGTGTTGTGGTTACTGAGACACATGGGACTTTCTTGGTCAATTATCAGTTTCATTATAAAAAGCTTGTCTGATTATAAGTTTACTTTGATTTTCTGAGGCAGGTTTATAATGCAGTTTGTTTTGAATTTATCTAATTTATTGTCACAAGATCAATTTTATATGATTTCTGACTAATACACAGATATAAATACAAATATGTAATTTAAAATACTCTATAAAATTTTTATATTTATATTAAAAAATGTGAAGAGTTACTTGCATTCCAGATAAACCATCTCCGGGGACAACAATCCAAACATACAATTCAAGAGTTCATTGACCTGTTAAAGTGTGAATAATGTAGGCTTAACAATGTGTTCACCGTCTGATAAGCCTCTGCTTGTTTTAAGTCCTATTTCGTTCTTCTGTTGGGGCTACTTGAACTGTCTAACAGGCCAAGAAATCCTAAATGTTAACTCTACAGACCATCAAGAGCTTCCATCAAACATGCTGGATCTAAATCAGTCTGTTACTGATATACAGAAAATACGTAGGACTTTGGACAGAGCTATTCCTGCAGAAGCTAGAAACCATAATAGGATTAGGAATTTTCCATTATATTAACATGGAGTTCAGCACATTTTAAAGCCACATTCCTCAGGCCTCTCAGCTGTAGAGCTCCCTTTTGTGTAAAGCACTACAACTGGTTTATAATTAGTCAAAGAAAAATGTCTAAACACACCTAAAACCATATGAATTACCTTTTGGATGTGTAACTGATTTGGTGCAAGATGCAATGTAAACACATAAATGACTTAATTAATGACTGAATTAAGTTGTACAATAAAAACATTATATACCTTAACAGTGCCATAAATCTTATCTATTAACAACATGCAACAGCTTTGACCTGTTGAGATTAATTACTTAAATACTTGCCTTCAAGTGAGGAATCAGGGGAGGTGGAATGACACATCTCAACATTAAAAAGCCAGAAGAACCTACACCTACATTTTCGATTCATCAAAATATCCACCATTAGCAGCTATTGCAGCTTTGCATAATCTGGGCCTAAATTCATTGTATCCTAAACTTAATTGGCAATCAATTGTTGAAGCTATTAAGGTGTGCTGACCCAAAAATCTTTTAAAAACCTGAGCCAAGTTTAAACCACTAACCAGGCATCACAGCTGGCAAAGGGGCATGTCTGACTTCGACATGTATATATTGCCATTATTATGTAATCAAAATGAAAATTATTATTGCTGGTCTTCAATGATAATGTCAAGTTACTTTGATGTATTTGCACCAAAAAATCGTAAGGATTTATGCTGATATCATCCAAAACCACACTTTGCCAGGGGTGTTTCCAAACTTTTGGAGTGAAGTGTATGTACTTCTTCAACAACAACAACAACAACAAGAGATAAACTTTTGGTGACAATACGCTTCTTTTTCCTAATGCAAGGTTACCCATTCTCCAGGGTGGAACTTTTGCACTCCTGTCGCCCACCATGGCTTTGTTATCAATGCCTGAATGGACCTGTCCAGCTTGGACACAGAACGCCAGCCTGGTCAACACCTCCTCACCTGAGTTCATTGATGTTTGGCAAAGTCGAATGCAAGTGGTGAGTATCTCAGTAACTGATGGACTCTCTATGTAAAGACTCATGAACATATAGAGTGATTCAATATAGTATTTCGACACTTAAAGGAGAAGTCCACTTCCAAAACAAAGATTTACATACACTGTAAAAAACAATTTGTTGAGTCAACTTAAAATAATTTGTTACCTGGCTGCCTTAAAATTTTAAGTTCAGTCAACTCAAAAAAAGTTTATTCAGCTTGAAATATTAAATTATACTAGGTGACAACTTAGATATTTGAGCTGATTCAACTTAAAATTTTAAAGCAGCTGGGTTACTTCCCATCTGTTAAGTTTAGCAAACACAGATATCTAAGTTGTTACTTAGTACAACTTAACATTTCAGGTTGACTAAACTTATTTGAGTTGACTGAACTTAAAATTTTAAGGCAGCAGGGTAACAAATTATTTTAAGCTGACTCAACAAATTGTGTTTTTTTATTTTTTACAGTGCACAATGTACTCACTCCCTTGTCATCCAAGATGTTCATGTCTTTCTTTCTTCAGTCGTAAAGAAATTATGTTTTTTGAGGATAACATTTCAGCATTTTTCTCCATATAATGGACTGATATGGTGCCCCAATTTTGAACTTCCAAAATGCTGTTTAAATGCGCCTTCAAATGATCCCAAATGCGGTTGTAAATGATCCCAGCCGAGAAAGAAGGGTCTTAACTAGCGTAACGATCGAGTAAGACCATTTTTGGGGGCCACTGTATATTTAGAAAGTTATTATTTAGGCAAAGATATCCAATATTTTGTTTTTAGGTCAACAGAACATACAGTATATAGTAATATCTTTATTGTATAATGCTAAAATGCAGTTTCTGTTTTCATCTCTGCACAGCTCCAAGGCTCAATCATGGTGGGCTCGTTATTCCAAGTGGTGGTGGGATTCTCTGGTCTAATAGGCCTGTTCATGCGTTTCATTGGCCCTTTGACCATCGCCCCAACTATTTCACTAATCGGCTTATCGCTGTTTGACTCCGCAGGCATGAATGCAGGACACCACTGGGGAATCTCTTGCATGTGTGTACTTCTTAAAATTAATCATCATTAATGAAAATTTGACGTAGGTAGACCATAGTTAAAAATGCAGTTTAATATATACTATACACTATTAGTCAAAAGTTTTTAAACAGTAAGATTTTTAATGTTGTTAAAGAAGTCTCTTCTGCTCACCAAGTCTGCATTTATTTGATCCAAAATATAGAAAAAGCAGTAATATTATGAAAATGGTTTTCTATTTAAAATAACTGGTTTCTATTTGAATATTTTTTTAAATGTAATTTATTCCTGTGATCAAAGCTAAATTTTCAGCATCATTACTCCAGTCTTCAGCATCACATGATCCTTCAGAAATCATTCTAATATGCTGATCTGCTGTTCAAGAAACATTTATTAATATTATTATTATTATTATCAAAACAGTTGAGTAATTTTTTTCAGGATTCTTTGCTGAATAGAAAGATCCCAAGATCAGCATTTATCTGACATGAAAAGCTTTTGTAACATTATACAATATACCATTCAAAAGCTTGGAGTCAGTATAATTTTTATAGAAATTAATACTATTATTTAGCAAGAATGCTTTAAATTGATCGAAAGTGATGATAAAGACATTAAAAAACTTTTGACTGGTAGCATACATATTTTGTAAAGTATACTACACAGCTCATATTTTGCTAATTTTAAACAAATAAACTCATTTAAAAAAAAATCTCATTTAAGGCGACAGCAAACAAAACACTGTGAGTCATAACTGACTCAAATCAGTGAATCATTTTTTATGAATTGGCTCATTCATATGAATCATCCAAGAGAAGTGATTCACTAGTAACAATCAGTCTGTCTAACAAAGATCTTTTGACTTTTCATTAGTTACTCCCCAACACAGTTCCCACAGCATTTAAGTCCAACACTCATGTTACATATTAATTTCTGGTATAATGCTGAATATAATCTCTAGACATTGTCTTTTAAACTTAATCGGACCCAGAGCCCTAACACAGTCTCATTGTCATCCACAGGACGACGTGTTTGATTGTGATTTTCTCACAGTATCTTCGCCACATTGCCATCCCCTTCCCCAAATACAGCAAAGCCAAGAAGTTTCACACCAGCAGGGTTTACGTATTTCAGATTCTACCTGTACGTTGACTTGTAAATCTGTTTTATACATTTTAATGCTCCATAAAAATACATTTATAAGCAAGGTGTGTTTTCTCAGGTGCTGCTAGGAATCACTCTGTCTTGGTTGATTTGCTACCTGCTGACGGTCTACAATGTCCTGCCCTCAGACCCTGATAAATATGGCTATCTAGCTCGGACTGACATTAAAGGAGATGTTACAGGCATGGCGCCTTGGTTCAGATTTCCTTATCCGGGTATTTTAACCACAACAATTAAGACCAATAAAAATTTTTATAAGGGCATTGCATCTTACAGGAATCATAATCTATTATTTCAGTTGTAATATCAGATTTTTTATGTCAGGCTATTAAAATTGGTTATATATTGTAGTTTACTTATGGCTATGTAACTGTATTCCCAGGTCAATGGGGAGTGCCAACTGTTAGTCTGGCAGGAGTTTTTGGAATCCTGGCAGGGGTCATATCCTCCATGATTGAGTCAGTGGGTGATTATCATGCCTGTGCCAGGTTATCTGGCGCCCCACCACCACCAAGACATGCCATCAACAGGGGCATCGGCATTGAAGGCATTGGGTGTCTGCTGGCAGGTGCCTGGGGAACAGGCAACGGCACCACCTCCTACAGTGAGAACGTAGGAGCCTTGGGTATCACTAAGGTACAAAGTTTCACAATAAGTTTTACTATCCAAAATGTAATTTGATTTTATTTCACAATGATTGCATAGGCTTACAACACTACAATTCTTTTGAGAGAGAGGGAGATTGCTGTGAAATTATGACACAATAAAAAAAAAACCTTTCATCTTTTGCAGGTTGGTAGTCGCATGGTGATTGTGTGCAGTGGCTTTGTAATGATTATTATGGGAATCTTTGGAAAAATTGGAGCCATATTTACTACAATACCAACACCTGTTATTGGAGGAATGTTTTTGGTCATGTTCGGGGTCATTACGGCTGCTGGCGTTTCAAGTCTACAGGTAAAAACAGTATGTTTATGCAAAAAAGCAATACATCAAGAAAAATTATGTGCTCACATAATGTACATTCGTGCAAAAATAAAATCTTACAGACACCAAATTTGTGAACGACAGTGTGCAATACCATTTCTTCATATAATATATTATTAATATGACTTATTTCCATTATAGTATACAGACATGAACTCTTCACGCAACATCTTCATCTTTGGATTCTCCATGTTCACTGGGCTTACTATACCCAATTGGATAATAAAAAACCCCACATCCATAGCAACAGGTATATCAACTAAGATCAATACCTGAAAACCACATGATACAGACTCTTAAATATACAGGCACATCAGCTGTCAACACAGTGTCTGCATTCAAAGTAATTTTTGTGCTTTCTTACTTTCTGTATTAGGAGTTGTCGAACTGGACCACGTGCTTCATGTGCTTCTGACAACCAGTATGTTTGTTGGAGGATTCTTTGGATTTCTCCTAGATAACACAATACCTGGTGAGTTCTGTTAATAATCTGCTTCATAACTGTGCCTGCTAGTAGATTATTTTTCCTTCTACACAAAGCCATTAGTTTAACATGGCTTCACTATACTCTATGCTTCTATTTTTTGCTTTATGTATGCAAATTTAGCAAATAACACCTTGTAAAGTTTTTATGTAACTGTGAGTGTCCAATAACAGAGTGTTTATTATTCTGGCAGGAACGAAACGTGAACGAGGAATTACTGCATGGAAAAATGCCCACCAAAACGAGTCAGACAACACTTTAGAAAGTGATGACGTTTACGGGCTGCCCTTTGGAATCAATAGCTGCCTCTCCTCCTTCACATGGACCAAATATGTGCCCTTCTGTCCTACACACAAAGTCAGCAGACAGGACAACACGCCATCCAGTTTGGATTCTTTGGACACCAAAACAGAGCCTAACAATGATGATACGCACATTATAGCGGGGGTGGCACTATAGTCTGTGATAGGGACTTTTATCTTTAATGAGTGACAAATAGTTCAGTGTAGAAAAGGCTCTTAATTCGGTGACTCTTAAGTCACATACAGAGGTACGGACTGAACTGAGAAGGCAGCTACCCCCATGCACTTAATTTAATTTTTGATCTTAGGCAGTACTGTGCAAATTTATATCTGTATTTTTATCTGTATGAATTATCTGTAAACATAATGTTAACATGAATTATTTTAGTGTTTTTTTTCTTAATTTTTAAAAAAAATCTTAATATATATATATATATATATATATATATATCAACTTATATCTCAACTTTTTATAAATAAATGTCACCATCAAGATTTTACTGTATGTTTGATTAATTTTGCTTGCTTAATTTTTTAGGTCATAGTCTTTCAGCCAAATTCATGTTTTGAATTTACAGCTTTGAGCAGCCTAAGGCTTGACCTAGACATCTCTTTGGTGATAGGTGGTTTGGGCTTGGGCCATCTGCTGAGCAAAGTAGATTCACTTTTCTGCTGGAAGAGAGCAGAAGTCAGCCTATAGTACATACCTCTGCCAGCTTCTTGTGTGCACGGTGTCTTAGATAATTGCCAGCTTTTACATTTGATGCAGAGAAGCCAATTCTTCATTCAATATGGAGAAAATTACAATTTTTGGACTCCAACCTGGTTAAAAGGATCTACGAGAAAGAAGCATAAAAACATATTCAACTTATGATGTATTAGCATGCTTTTATTATGTATGCTATTTAATGGGATTGAAATATAGAGTGTTTTCACGCCGCATCATCTTGGCGGCAGTGAGCGTAAACAATGCCACTGAAGTGAACAGAACTCGCAAATTTTGCCGATTATTGCTGCTGAAAATGCTAAATTATTGCCATGTTTTGGGCCGTACTAATCGGTCAGACTGGGAAAAACATTTGGAGTACTATAGATTGCCAAAAGTTATAACAAACCAAGGAGAAGAGTGCAAAAACCTGTCTGAGGAACAAAAGGCGTTTGTGGTTGGCCAAACTGAACCAGGATTTCCAAAGCAAGAATCTTGACAACAGGTTGTTCTTATCATTTCCAGTCAGGTAAGTGAAATATTAGGCTAATTTCTTAATTAATACTGCTCATATGTATCCTTACATATTAACTTTGGTTTGTAAAAAATATTGCGCCCTTTCCTTATATGATTTAGCAGCTTCCACACGTTTTTACAACGTATTTAGTAGTACACTAACCATGTTGTTTACATCCGAGTATCTCGAATATGGCTGCGCATCCGGGTAACTGACCAAACCGCGACGTAAGTGCAAACTCTCTATTACATTGACTTAATACTGCACTGGAGCATAGAAAACGGTAAAGTAGCTTCAGTAGGTTAATTTGGGAAACTGAAACTACCGCTGTTAACTGTTCGTTCATCAACATGAAAGTAGCTTAGCTGTAGCGGTGTGGTAGTTCGAATCAATTGTGAATCGGTTCGTTTGGACGCTTGTTCATTATGAGCCAAACAAATTCGATTAATTAGACTTTCCAAACTCCTGCACGACATTTAACTGTTTTATCGATATACACGCATAATAAATAAAAAGGCACAAACATAAAATCTACACAGTAACTCAGTTTTGAAATTCACGCAGTAAAGCTAATATGATGTCACTGTGAACCTTTTTATTAGACAAGCTTAAAGAAACACACAGTTTATTGACAATAAATCCGTTAACAGCCCTGAGGAGATCGTTAAAACACACCTGATGGACACATGCTGAAGTATTATCTGTATTTGAAGGGTCCTCAGAGGCTCTAAAACCCAGATAATGAGGCCATATGAATGAAATACCTTGGTTATGCAGTGCTGTTGCAGTGTTGATTGACAGTGTTGAGGTGAAAGCGACGAAAGGCTCAAATCCAAATCCAAAATTAAACTGCAGTTTGGCACCAACGGAATTAAGGATTTAAAAGGCTATTAGAGACAAGTTTGTAGTATTAAATCAAGGAATGCAGTCATTTCTCCACCTTTTTTTATTCTCCATCCGTGTTTTTAATCCACATGATGGCGCTAAATAACAATAGTTGACGCTCTGGATCCATTCAACCCAGTTTGGAGCTATATTCTTCTCTAAAGACTAGCCCATTGTCACTTATCTGCAAAATTCACACATTTGCAAACAGATGAGCCACCATTGAACCTTTTTGTATCACTTTCTGCACTTTAAGACAGCACTCTACTTTGTCCCAGATGCATTATATGCAGTAAGCCTTTGCTACAAAAGACACCTACCTTGTCTAATTGTCAAAATCAAGCCTCATTGCATCTGCAGCAGATTTTTCTCTGCATTCCAACTGAAGGCGTTGCCGTTACAAATGCTCTCGTAAGTAAAACAGTGTGAAATACACCCAAGGTGCATATGAGTTGATTTAGTGTTATAGAGCTTGGAGTGGAAAGCAGTGGTCGGTGGAAAACTGTGGTAGGTCTACTAAGTGCAATATTATATATTGCATTTGAAAATCCTGGTCTGTCCTGGGTAAGAATATGTGAAATATTGAGCTGAACACGCATATACCTTTGCATAAATCAAGGTCTTTTTCTGCAGATGTGTAAAAACTCGAAAAGAACTTGACATTATATAAAGGTCAACATTCAGTGAAGATTTTTTTAGGCCTGATTGGAGAGTTTTTACACAATATCAGCTCATAAATGATCAAAATGAACAAATCAGTTAATGAAATATGATTGTCAATCAGTGTCAGTGTTTTAATTCAATGAAAATTATAGTAAAATTAATTAATACCATGATTTTTAAAATAATTTCTGACAATTATTTTTTTTATGCATCTGTTATATAGGCTTACATCTGTTATGCATTGGCGAATGTATTTTTTTTATTTCAACTGGTTCTGCACAATGACGTCTCTCACTTCACATTCATCTATAAGGGTAAAGGAATGAAAACCTTTTTTCTTTTTTTCATCCTCCATCCTGCTGAGTGCATGATTCTTGGCACCTGTATATCAGTTTCCACTGAGGACAGAATCCTGTGGAAGCCATCTGTTGTAATCTCTCCATCCTCAGTCCTTGATCTGAGGTTCCTCCCTCTTCCTAAATCACTAATAAATGAGCGTTTGTGATTAGGGCTGGTGAAGCTGACCGTCCTAACCACAACAGAGCTGACATACTCAGGCGTGACCGTCAAACTATTACCCATCTGCTCCTCATAATCAGCCTGCTAATCACGCTAATCACTATCATCAAAGGGGGAAAAATATATTCCGAGAGAGACTAAAGCATTTTCACAAGCAAGCCATTTTTCCACATTAAAAGCATCTTGTTATTGCTAAAAAGAATTTAGGGGATTTTTTCCCCCCCAGAAAGGACCTGAAAGTGAAAAAAATATTTGAAGATGTTTTAAAATGTGGTTTTTAAAAGCTTTTTAGCAATTATATAATTAACCACATTTTACTTTTGTTTATATATAAGAATATATACAGGTTCTTGCCCATGCAAAAGTTAGAGTCTCCTGCTGGTTCTGATTGGTTGCTAGACTGTTACTAGGTGGTTACTAAGGTCTTCTGATTGGTTGCTACTGGGTGGCCCACTGGTTCAAGTCAACTGAACCTACTTTCTACATCTACTAAGGTTTTTAATCTTACTTTAAAGGCCAGGATGAAAATATGTTCTTTCATTATTTGTCATCTTTGCACTTTATATATTATTGCAAAAAGTTTTCAAAAGAAATAATTATTTTGCATTGGGTTATTATTGCATATTATCAAACATTATTGCACTGGGTTATAGAAATATGAACATTTTTCAAAGCAAACTGCAAATACACTACCAGTCAAAAGTTTTTGAACAGTAATATTTTTAAAGAAGTATCTTCTGCTCACCAAGTCTGCATTTATTTGATCCAAAGTACAGCAAAAAACAGTAAAATTTAGAAATATTTTTGCTATTTAAAATAACTGTTTTCGATTTGAATAAATTTTAAAATGTAATGTAATTTATTCCTGTGATTTCAAAGCTGAATTTTTAGCATCATTACTCCAGTCACATGGTCCTTCAGAAATCATTCTAATATTCTGATTAGCTGTTAAAAAAAACATTTATTATTATTATTATTATTATGTTGAAAACAGCTGAGTAGAATTTTTTCAGGTTTCTTTGATGAATATGAAGTTCAGAAGAACAGCATTTATCTTTTGTTACATTATAAATGTCTATATCATCAATTTTAAGCATCCTTGCTAAATAAAAGTATTAATTTCTATAATTTCTTTCCCCCAAAAAAACTAACTCCAAGCTTTTGAATAGTATAGTGTATATAATGTTGTATGTATAAATGCTGCTTTTTGGATCTTTCTGTTCATCAAAAAATCCTGAAAAAATGCACTCGACTGTTTTAAATAATTGATAACAATAAAAAAATGTTTCTTGAACAGCAAATCAGCATATTAGAATGATTTCTGAAGGGTCGTGTGACACTGAAGACTGGAGTAACGATGCTGAAAATTTAGCTTTGATCACAGGAATAAATTATATTTTAATAAATGTTTAAATATAAATCAGTTACTTTAAATAAAAATATTTCATAATATTACTGTTTTTGCTGTATTTTGAATCAAATAATTGCAGGCTTGCTGAACAGAACAGACTTCTTCAAAAACACTAAAAATCTTACTGTTCAAAAACTTTTGACTGGTAGCGTATTTATAACATAATACATATTTAAGTCACAAACACCTAAATGAAAGCTTTCATCTCTTAAAACCTTCGTGGGAATGAAACGTTTGATTTTGCAGATGATGCCTGAGAACGCCAGCATATTGTTTCCTCGCTTCTGATATTCAGAAGCATCTGGGGCTTGTGATGAAGATCCCTGTGGAGAAGATGATTCTAGTAAAGTCTGCTGAACATCCTGGTCTCCTCTCTCTGGCCTCAAGGCTGTGTCCCAGGAGTGTTTGATGAGGCGGCTCCCGTGCCAAAGGCCCCAGTCTGGATCTTTCTAAAACAGACCTGAGACACAAGCACTCAACGTGGGCTTATAATCCTGCTTATCATCTCAGGCCAAAAAAACATTTTTCATATACCGCTTCCAATGGAACCCGTTTTATATTCGCTCCCTTGCGTGGATAGGAAAGTATTGATGAATAGAAAGGAAGAGGTCATGAAGACAACAGGGTGTAGAAAGACCAAAAACATATGTATTTGAGAGTCGTCCAATAGTTCATCCTTTAAAAAGTGTCAGGATTGAGAAGGCATGGCTTGTGCTGATATGCAGCTGTCACAAAGTGACTCTGAACATATTGTGAACCTATCAGTTGAGGTAAAGGCTGAGGTGAAGTTGAAACTGAAACCATTTGGAAAGTGTTTAGAGGCATGTACTTTCGTGATTTTATTAGCTATGAATGTCGCTCAAATCGATGTGTGCGTGGGCTCACCCACAAAGGGATGATAACAGGTAAAACAATCATACTTTTATACATTTATACATTCAGTTCAATTAAATCAATACCCCTTGATTAGATTTATTATTTAATAAGTTTACATTTGTAATGTTTCATCAAAAGCCCTCCTATTTTTTCCCTCTTAACTCCTCCATATAATAATGTTTAGCAAATTATGAATAAATATATATTCCCGAAAGTCCAATACTAGGACAAGAAATTTCCAGGGTTTCCGCAATATAGCATTATCCAAGAAAATGTGTTTCATTATGAGCTCCGGTCATAAAGAGACCATTTCTCACTATTCATTCAAGTTTTGATGAATAAAATCTATTCCTTCATAATTTTCTTGTCCAGCTTTGCTCAGAAATATGTCTTATTACATATGACGTACACATACACAGGTTGAATTTTTCTGTTAGGTATTTTTGCCATTTATTTGGTCAAAAAATACAGAACAAACAGTAAAATTGTGAAATACAATTTTAATTGGATTTAATTCCTGTAATGACAAAGCAGTCTTCAGTGTCACATGATCCTTCAGAAATTATTCTAATACACTGACTTGGTGCTTAAGAAACATTTCTTATTATCAATGTTGTGTTGTCAAAACAAATTATATGAAGCCCATTTCCAGCACTGAATAAAAAATAAAACAGGTGACTGTTTATCTCACAATTCAGATTTTTTTTCTTTGCAATTCTGGCTTTTTTTCTTGCAAATGCAATTCTGAATTTTTTTGCAATTGCGAGTTTATATCTCACAATTCTGACTTAACTCGCAATTCTGAGAAATAAAGTCAGAATTGTGAGTTCATATGACACAGTTCTGACTTTATTTCTCAAAATTGCAACTTCATGTCTCAGATTTTTTATCAGAGATAAAAACTCACAATTCTGACTTTTTCCTGAGAAATAAAGTCAGAATTGTGATATAAACTCGCAACTTCAAGAATTTTT